>JAOYSI010052301.1:0-25543 GCA_025775065.1 Hiodon alosoides
TTGCGAATCTAAAATGTTCGGTTGAAGAGAATGATTTGTACACTTTTTTTCTATTTGAGATGAGGATGATAACAACGGTGTTACCCGACCCTGGTCTGAACAGCTTGCTGGTAGCCATGGAGTCATGGAGACAATAAGCTTGTGTCTCCTCTGCCACAGCTTCTTTCAATTATTCATCTCTTGAAAGGTGTGTCATTTGCACCCTGAAAATTACCCTATCTGGGTCCTGAGAGGAGGTGGATTTCAGAAAACCAAGGCTTTCATGGAAGTGGGACAAAAATCAACAAAATACACCAGGATTACTTATTTGTTTTATTCCCCTTCAGTTTATAAAGATGTCTAAATCATTTCGTGGGGAACTAGTACTTAGAGAGTAAGCATTTGAATTTAATTTAGTTTATTCACTACAATATCTCTTATAAGAGAAACCGGGGCTGCATTTACGTTTGAAATTTTAGTCTTTTTTATTTTTATTGGGTGTTTGAGAAAAAAAAAAACTTTGCAAAAAACTTGAAGGTTCTTGACGCATCCTAACATAATATAGAAGACAATTACATTTAATCATCTCAGGACAAAACAGTAACTGAAGCTTGATTTCCAGTGACGAACCTGATACTATAGCCAACCCGCAGCAAGCAGTTTGGGCAGCCATACAAGGTTTCTAACACAAGATGCAATTGTTCGGTTCACGATTAAGGCGACATCCACATATGTCTTTCAGGACTAACAGACCAGGTTTCGGTTTTTCATTATTCCAGTTTAAAAATGAGCAATTATACATGGAGACGATACAGCCCTATCTATGCCCTATTATGCCGATAATGTTAGGGTTAGAGGGAACTGTTAGGATAAGAAAAGTATTGACATGATTACCTTTTTTAATTGGGCAGAGACAAGAATACGCAGAGAAGACTACTCGTCTGCCTTCGTTTTCCGTTTTAACCTCCTTCCAGTTCCGTACAGCCTTGTTCGCTCCCTCTCTGTATAACATGCAGCTAAGCGCTCATTTTCCAGCCCCCTCCGAGAACATCAAAGACAGCTCTAAAGCTTTGAAGTCAGTTTAGGGTGACCCAGTGGGCTCTAGGATTCATATTTCCCATCCCAGAGACCCCTCCTTTTTTCCCTCCCCAAGTTATGTTTTAAATAAGGGATTTTATTTAACATAGCTAAAATGACCATGCCCACTGCCACTTGCAAAAAAAAGGGCATTGGCTTGAGAAATAAAAATGTAGGTTGAAATAATTTCATCACAGCATATAACTACAGTATTGTTCAGGAGTTCCATAAAGACTAATAAGACCACCAATTCAAGCCCCCATATCATACCTACATAACTTCAGTGAATTTGCAGCTGCATGACCTGGACTGTAGCCTGCTAGGAAATGTACTAGTAAATGATATTGATATTTACTAGGGTCTATTGTTCAAGAGCTTTCATGCTTCTCCTCAAATGTCTTATTTCACTACTAATACCAGTAAAGAGTTGATTCCGCCACTCAGCAGAAGAAAGGGGTGTTTAGATGTAATGTAATACAAATGTGAAAACCTACCACTCACTTACTCTAGGCAAATCCAAGAGTCGGACGGGCATAGAGAATATTGCTATATAAATAAAAATGATAAATCACTGAACTTGTTTTATGCTGTACAGCTAGTCAGCTATTGTGGCTTGTTAAACGTACAGGTAATTACTGAAAATAATTAACCACACTGAATCTAAGGCTTTGAATACATCACGGGTTTTACTGCCGTACAGCTCATTTTCTTTCGAAGTTGACCAGAACTCTAAAACATGACGTCGAAAAACTTCCATCGAAAACTTTTTGCCCGCCTATTGTGAGTGACTACCGTCTTGTCCAATTACAATGCCACCGTATTTCTGAATGCCCGCCTTTAGGGATTCTCTTCAGATGCTGAACTAATCAGAATGGCTCTTGGTATTCTCCGCCATTTTGTGGGGATATAAGAAAATTCTACGAGGCTGCCGAACGGCTGCTTAGACGAGTAGTTCTACATTGTGCAATGGACGGGTAAGTAAAGAGGGAAGTGTTAGAAAATGAAAGCTTAAATATTATCAAATACAGTAGCACCCTGTGTTTTTCCAAGTAGTTAATTTTGTTTTAACGGTAAAACAACATTTTTAAAAAGGGTTTTGAAAAGATTCCTACTAATTAGTACTATATGTATGAGTAACTGATACATATGATGCTGATGTAATTGGGGAAGTTACTTTCCGGAACAGATTCGTTTCGCGTTTAATTTAGTCCCGTTAACCGTAGATCTGCAAATCTACAGCCAACTGATGGTAAAAATTACAACCACCTGTGTGTTTTCAAAGTCGCCCGATATATTTAACCGGAGCCCTCTCCCTAGTTCGTGTTCGTTAAAATGTTAAATGGCTAACAAGTTATTTAAATTGTTAGTTTCCTATATAGCTTGCTAAAAAAAATGTTGTTGAATTAAGCCGAATGGGTTGATGCACACCGTGTTTGTAAGTTTTCTTGCCGTTTTCGTCTCGGGCGATCAACGTGTCCTTTTTCCGCATCTGACTCCCTGTAACGTTACTCGACTTTTTTGTGCCTGATTCGAGCAATGGCGGAAAGAGATGGTTGAGAACTTTGCATTTATTAATAGCTTGCTTCTCGTTTATTTTATAATTGGCTTTATATTGGGTAAAACAAGTAATTTTACAGCTAACCGTTTACCTCTCTGTGGCTGTTTGCAAAGTATATAACAATGTTATACACTGATTAAATTTGGCACGCTGTTCGATTATACCTGTGGAAATCATTTTAGTCACTTTATTTAACCTCGTCACGAGATGCTAACGCGAGTCGCCTATAGTCGTTATAAATGCAGTGGCAGAATACCTGGCAAATTTGTCGAGAGTTTGGCGGTTGTTTAATGAGAACTACGGGTATTTTATTTCGGAGTAACCAAATTACCAGTTTTATAACTAATTGTTAAGCGTGCTGGACCATTTCCTGTAATTGTCACGAGTCGCGCGCGGTTCATTGGCGAAGTAACTGCTACGCAGCCATGTTGACTTTTGATTATCTATGTAGTCGTTTTAAGTTTACACCGTGTTTTTTTTTTTTGTAAGCTTAGGGTTAGGTGTGTAAAGATAAGTGGTGGATTTCACGTGCGCTCGGGTCGTTCTAGCTACTTCGCTCGATCAAGGGTTAATGCAGGCTAGAACTGCAGCTCGTACGATATTGGTGTGCAGGGTAACTTGCAAGAAATGTAGTGAACTTCCTCACTTTTTTGTCTCTGTGCATTCTTGCGTCGCTAGCAGTTCGACTATGATGTTCTGTTTCACCTAGTTTGCGGACTCAATTTACGCTTTTCTGCTATGAATGACGATGATGCAAATTGCATGGTTAAAAGTGTATGTTGACCAGTAGTCAGCTTGTACACCGCTTTTTTGTTTCAAAGCTACGATCAACTGCTTGATTGTAAAATTTACCTCGGGAATATGTGTATAAAATACACCCTACCTTGATTACCTGAAATGGGGGCGAACTGTTACGGATGCTGTCGTTCGATTGGTCTTGAATCAATTTGGTTTTCTTTGGGGGGTCTTAAATTTAATCAAGTCCACCAAATTTCGTAAATATTAAGTGCACACACCGGGGCTGTATTTGGTGTTTGTTTTTATAAAACATGATTTAGTACGTAAACGTTACTGTATTTGCAGATGCTCTTATTCAGAGGTACCCTTATAAACTGTACTTTTACACTGCTCCCGTTTGTTCAGCTGCGTTTCAAACGATTCCTGGTTAAATTTAACGGCCAGGTGTGCAATGGAAGTTCAACAGAAAAAAAAATAATGCGCGTTTCTTTCTTGCAGCCATTTAGAGACTGATTTGTATCCCGTGGGATCCAGTTACGTTGCTGAAATAGAGTAAGTTTCATGTTTGGTTGGTCAAATCCATTTCTGATTTCTGGACGCTTAATGTGGCTTGTAATTAGAATGTGTTAACTTTTGTTTTGCTGAAATCGACACTCAAATATCCCTTGTTAATTTTTCAACGTTTTGCAGGAAAATTGTCTTGGCTTTTTTTTTTAATGAACAAATACTCAGTCAGTTGGGGTTTGGGTGCTCAGTTTTAATGAGTTCATGTACATTTAAACTTGTCTAGTGGTGGGTCAGACATTAACCACTGGGGTTAATGAATATTTAAGTTTACGCCTGTCCTTGGATGTCAATATTCGCTAGGATAATAATGACGTTTGTTGGCTCAACTGCATCTGAGGCTCTTTGTTTTGATTTACTTGGTTAAATCCACTTAAACGGAGAACGTTAAAATGTGCAGAACATGGAATGTCGCCGTAGGTTCCCGTTGGCTTCAACCATAGTGGTCCGTTAGCATGTGAGGTTTTCTAACCACAGATCAAGTTGGTCTGCGTTTGGGTGTCAATTTCCGATTCTGAATGTGTAGCTAATAAATATTTTAGAACCCTTTCACCAGTGCTCTAATTGCCGCCTTTAAATTTTGCTTTGGTTATTTGGCTCCTGAGTTTTAAGCCATTGAGACTTGTTGACTGATGCTTAATTATCTGTCTGGTTTCGTGCTTCTCTAGGAAAAGTGGAGCCAATTGTGTATAGATGTCAGCAACTTAATACCTTGTTCGAAAGGAATTCTTTCACGTGGGCATTTATGAAACCCCCCAAGATTCTTAACTTTTTCTGTGTATTCTAAAATGGCTGCCAGTTATTGCTGCTAAGTATTTAGTATAGGGGAGAAGTACTAGACAATTTCTGTTTGGTTAGTTCCTGTGTTGGGCATGCAGAACAGGCATTTTGTGAATGGCCTCGGCTGAACTGTAGTGTTTTAAAAAAAAAGTATTTTAATAGTTTTGGCATTTATGTGGAAAGGTTTCTCATGGGCGATATTTGTTTTGAAAGGAGTTTTGGCCTGCTTGACATAAACACGGTCGGGGCTGATCTCTGGCTTCAGTGTTGGCTGTGCATTTTTCCAAACCCTGATTTGACAATGAACGATCATTTTCGTGTGTGTGTGGTGCATTGTGGAGATTCCTACCAGTCTGAACATAGCAGATCTTCTGCTATTTTAAGATGAAGCCCTTAAAACGGCGATTTGGCTTACTGCGTTTTGTCTTTGGGCTTCTTATCCAGTGCACCCTGGAAAGCTTCTCCCTCTGGCGTACACCCCACAATTTCAGTGGAATGAAAGGAGTGTAGAGGCTGGGTGGGTGAAGGATGGAAATGACTGTTTAAGTCTGTGACATGTTGGTGGGGAGGAGGAAATTACAGGGATTTTGACCCCCCTGCAATTCCTTTAATCACCTGGGCGATGGGCCAGAAAAGCTGGGCTTGGCTTCCTGTCATTGTTAAGCGACCCAGAAGTTTGGGGAGGTGTGTAGAGTTCACATGATTTTTACAAATATTTGGTGTAGTCTTATCGTTATCGGTCCAGTAAGTTTTGCTAGCTTCCTGTCAGTGTGCATATTGTTGGGGGTCTGTAGTTCAGTTATTGGTTTTTGGTGGACTGATTATCCTTTCTGGTTTAATGGTAGGCAACTGTGATCCAGCATTATTGGGTGCATTTTCATTGTCAAGGCAGGGCTCTTAAATGTAGCTGCTAGAGATTTTTGCTAGAGTTTAAGCAGTGGTAATACCTATTTTGCCTCTTGGTTTATGTAAAACTCATATAAATACTACGTTTTAATAGTGCTTTGTTTTGGCAACAGACTTCTGGTTTTAAATGTAGCTTTACAGTGTGTGTCAAGATTTCAGTATGTGACATTTCTCCTTTACTTTCCAGCACTGTCCACGATATAACAGTTGGTACGAAGGTAAGTACCACTTTTTAAAATGTATTCTTTATTTGGCCTTGTATACACCCTGGCCCTTTTTTTATGAAATTATGCGGGGTTTTGTTGTCTGGTGCAGGTCTCTCGGCAACAGACAAGCTTTTCTTCAGGGTGTCCTCTAATGGCCATCTCAGGTCTTTAAACCGTCTCCCGGTCCTTTGTTAGAATCTTTGCTGTTGCTAGAATTTAGAAAACCAGTAAGCTCCGAAGACCAGGAGTTCAATTGAGATTTGATCACATCTTTGAGCGTGGGACGTTTCACTGAAGATGCATTCTGCTTGTAGTGGTCAGACTTCCACCGAATCAGTTTGTACCAATACGTTTTTTTTTTTTTTTAATAAAATTGCTTTTAATCTAGGCTTTACCGGCCGTAAAGAATCCCACCGGTTTGTAAACGCTGGCTTACAGTACAGTTGCTCCGATGACACAAATGGAATTCAGAAAGTAAATGTTTAGGTTGTACAAATTGAAGTGGCGTTTAAGTTTCCACCCTTCCCTCTTTTTATTTGTTAAACTGTTTGTACTCTCGCTAGTCATAAATGGTTCCCCCGCCTCCTGCGCTGTTAACTCTGAGCTGGTGTGACACGGTTTCTGCTGCTGTTGGAGTCTGGAACGATGCGGGCGTTTTCCCCTGTCTTCGGCTGCCGGATTTCATCGATTCCGTTTCGTTCCAGGATGTAAACATGCCAGCACACGCATGTGCTGCATGCTGGTGTCGTTTGTTTAGCCTTCCACGTGTAAAACTCTCTGCTTGCTGCATGGGTTGTAGAAGTAATGGCGTGTTGCCGTCTAGTACTTAATCGCTTTATTTTATTTATTTTTTGTTTTCCAGTTTATTTCGTTTTTTTTAATTCACGTGGTTAGTATTCTTAGCATTTCCTTTTGAAATCTTTTTCTGATCGTTATGGGCTGAAGCTCTTAATTAACTTGTACTCTGGCATTTCCTGTCCTCCGCCCGGGCTCCAAGCCTAAGGCAACTGTAAGGACGGAGCCGTGAAGGGCGTTTTGTGCACAGTCTTCCTTTCCCTTGCACGCGGTTTTCATCGTGCAACGCTGCTAATGCCTTAAATGGGGCAACACTGCTGCTTGGTAATCTGTTCTGATGAATCCTGAGACGTTTCCTGTGAGAAACGGTCTACCGGTAGTTGTGTTGAAGGTGTGGCGCTCTTTCTCAGTAACACAAGCTCGTGAGGAGAACTTGGACCAGGTTTGGACTCTGCTTAGCCTGTTTTCCCTTTGTCTTTTTCAGAGGGGCTCTGACGAACTGTTTTCATCTTGCATCTCTAACGGACCGTATATCATGAGCAGTTCTGCTGGCGCAGGTTTGTTTTCCTGTGGTCATCTTGCGCATTTGTGTGTTCTATACGTTTGTTTGAAAAGGAGGACCAAAGCCTGTTGTCTCTAATGTTCTCTGTAGCCAACGGCAACGACAGCAAGAAGTTTAAAGGCGACATCCGAAGCCCGGGCATTCCGTCACGCGTGCTACACGTGCGCAAGCTTCCCAATGACATCAATGAAGCGGAGGTCATATCCTTAGGACTGCCGTTTGGCAAAGTCACCAACCTTCTCATGCTGAAAGGAAAGAATCAGGTTGGTATGGTTACCAGCTTTTCACATGTGCACTAAAATTTACACTTGTGTTTTCTGCGACTTCAGTTTTAAACCGAGTACAAGGCTGTGACCTGATATTGAAGCATACCGTTTCCCTAGGCATTCATTGAAATGAGCACAGAGGAGACTGCCCAGACCATGGTCAGTTACTACTCATCTGTCACGCCTGTCATCAGGAACCATCCTATATTTATTCAGTACTCCAATCACAAGGAGCTGAAGACTGACAATTCACCCAATCAAGTGGTAAGTTCAGCCAAGGGGTATATTCTGCTTTACTGTAATGTGCTTGTATCTAAGGTTATTTTAAATATTCTCAAAAGCACTCTTAAAGTTTTATTTGTGATTGTGCTTGCCTCTCAACCTGACACCTCTCGGGCCTTTAAGTAAAAATTGTAAAGATTAATCAAACTTAAGATTTTATTATTTTGTTTATGGATCTGGCAGCAGTGTATAGTTCTAGTAATTCCTGTATGCTGTGCTTTTAGATTCAAGTATTGCATATCCCATTTAGTTGGAATTGGCTTTTCCTTTGCACATATGTTGCGTATTGCTGCTAATGTTCTAGGGAAGGAACTAGTGTTAGTTGGCATTTCATTTGAATAACTGTCGCGTCACACGTGTTGGGTGATTTGTGGCGTGTTCTGTCACGCCGGTGGCCAAGACTAGTTCATACGTGAATGGTGGTGGTAAGTTTGCATATATTGTAAATGTTTTGATGCTAGGGTTTGACAGGACTCTGCAGTGTTGATAATCACTGAACCCCCATTACTCAAGCCAAAACCCCCACAGCTGCACCCTGGTTGCTTCTGTGTTATGGTTTAGCCCAGCTGCTTTATATAGCATTCCAATAATCAAATTTAATTTAGCTCTGTGAAAGTAAGGCTGAGCCAAAAATCTGGAGTGGAATAAATTCTTAATGGTACATGGCATTTATTTTTATTTTTGTATCTCTGGTTAGTTAGATTCTTATCTAATGCAACATGTGCTTATCTAATCTGCCGTCTGTGCTCTGTTCCAAAGAGGGCCCAGGCAGCACTGCAGGCAGTGAATGCTGTCCAGACAGGAAGTGTGGCCATGGCCAGTGTGGATACCTCGGGCATGGGTAGCCAGAGCGCCGTGTTGCGCGTCATCGTGGAGAACCTGTTTTACCCTGTCACTCTGGATGTTCTGCATCAGGTACCCGTCGCTCGTCCCCTGTCCTTTCTGTTCGCGGACGGCATGCTCTCGCCTGCAAGCGTCGCGTCTGCAAATCCGGTTCAAGCTAAGCATTTGTTTTGTTTTTTTTCTCCAGATCTTTTCCAAGTTTGGTACTGTGTTGAAGATAATCACGTTCACCAAAAACAACCAGTTCCAAGCTCTAATCCAGTATTCAGACGGTCTGACTTCGCAGCACGCTAAGCTGGTGAGTAGCAGCCGCGAGTGCTTCAGATCTGTAGATTCAGCCGACCGGACGGTTATGCATTTAACCCGAGCGGAGCCCTGTGCTCTCCACACAGTCCCTAGATGGCCAGAACATCTACAACGCCTGTTGCACGCTGCGGATCAGTTTCTCCAAACTGACCAGTCTGAACGTGAAGTACAATAATGACAAGAGCCGCGACTACACGCGTCCCGACCTGCCCACCGGGGACAGCCAACCCTCCATGGACCACCACGCCATGGCGGCTGCCTTTGGTACGTCTGGTCTGGTTCCTCTGCGCAACGCTCGCTCGCTCCCTCCCTCCCAGGAGGGCGTGCACCAAGTTTCACACCTGGACAATGTTAAAAACGTGGCAGTCTTGCGGCTTCCGACGCCAGATTTTCGAATGCGTACCGCGCGTGTAGTCATAATGATGCGTCTTTGATTTTTTTTTTCCAGACTGAAAACGTTTCTGAAGGCTAAAGGGGTAAACCGTGGTGTCTAAACAAGCGGTGAATTGGCGTTAACTGGTTAAATGCGGAGGGTTGTGAGAATTGAGCTGTGATCTCTTGCCTTGGATAATGTGTGAAAAATGGTGGCGACATGGAACAGAGGTTCAAAACCCCTCAATATTTTAGGGCTGGGAGTTTGGAATGACTGTGTTCCATTATCGTGATATTTTAATATTGAGTATTGGTGCAACCTTTAAGTTTTTACAAGGTGAGACTGAAGTTTCTTTGTTGCTAATCAAATCGGTCCCGTTTTCCTCTAGGTGCCCCTGGTTTAATTTCTGCCTCCCCGTATACTGGGGCTCATGGCTTCTCTCCCGCCTTTACTATTCAACAGGCAGCAGGTCAGTGACCCTCAACGCGTCTTTCGGAACCGACGCGTTTAGATTTCCCCCATAACTTTCCCCGTTATGAGGTTTTCCTGCCTTATTTTGGCCTGATTAGTGGTGTGTAATGAATCCGAGCCCTGGCTCCGTTCGCAGGCATCTCCATGCCAGGGGCTCTGGCCACCCTCGGTATGCCGGGCGCGGCGGCTGCGGCTGCTGCCGCGGCGGCCGGGCGACTGGGCCTCGCCGGCCTCACCGGGGGTCACAGTGTCCTGCTGATCAGCAATCTCAACCCAGAGGTGAGTACCATTCAATCGGGAGGCCGCCTTTCGCTGCATAAATCAGGGGTGGGCCCCTATTCAGATGCAAGTGCATAAAACCGTGTACGGGAATTTCCCAAAGAATTGCTCGAGCGTTAAAAAGGCTGGCGTACTTGTGTTTGGTGCATAACTGTGTATTTAATGCCTTCATACTCGGGCTTGCCAGTAATTTGGCTTGTTCTTGTATTGCCCTGTAGCTATGCAATTTTCTGTTCGCCGCTGATTGTCTTTTGGATTACCTTTATGGAGAACTAACAACACTTAAAACTATTTCATGTCTTTATTAAACACATTAGTTCCACCTTTTGAGTTATTTAAGAGACAATATTTCTTTATACGTCTGTTTGCATGAGGTGAGGTCTAGGCACCCGGTTGGAATCTAAAATGTGTGTTGGGTTTGTTTAAATGCCATTCCTGTAGGTCTGTCTGCTGGTTTAAGTAATGTCTAGCTTGCCGGAGCGTTATGTACAAGGCTTCAGGTGTTGGAAGCCTAGTCTAAAAGATGAGAACCATAGTTACAGTGGTTTGCAGCATTGGTGTTTTTTCTAGTGCAATCGCAAAATTTAAAAGTAAATATTGTCTCTTGGCTTTCTGTTTCATTCCCCCCCCCCCCCTCCTCCTGAGTTCTTATTGGTTAAACGAATCATTGCCATTTTATAATTAAACCATTTATCAGATTCTGCAGGCTGGACCACTACATTTCTTTGTGTGTACTGACCTTGTTTTTCTCCCTCCCATTCCCCCTCTCCCTCTTTTTTTTGTTTTAATACCTTGAACTGGATCCTCTTTTGCCAACTGACTGCACATCCTGTTGTATTCCCCAAACTGCTTCCTTTTGTTTTAAAAAAACAAAAAAATGGGACACGATTTTCCCACCCCTCCCTAAAAAAAACAAAAAAAACAACCGCCGCCTTTTTTGGATACCTCAAATCCTACTCCCCCCTCCACTCTCCCATCTTCATGATCCAACCACCGTTTTTGGCCATTTTGCCTGTGGAACTGCCTCCCTGTGTGGACATGTTGAACCTCCACCTCTCCTGCCTCCGATCTTTTCCTGTCCCTTCCTCCCTCCGCTGCCTTCCTCTGCTGTCTTATAAAGAGCGTTACGCCCCAATGCCTCTTTATTCTTTTCGGTATGTTACCATTAGCAACTCCTTATTTTTTTAATTGCATCTTTTTGTTCCTTATTTTAACGATTCGTCCGGAAAGTGAAAATGTTTGCTTTGTGTGTTGATTTGAGAGGGGCAAAAAGCTGCAGCATTTCCATCGCTTTAAACCAAGAGTGCCTTTAGCCAATCGGAATCCAAGCACACAGAGTTTGGGTTGTGTGACCATGGTTGTAAAATTGACTGGTTTCCATTTTTGGGCATTTTCAACAGGAAGGCAATTCTGCTCAATTGACCAGTAGGTTGACAGCCATGGGCATGATGCTGGATTAACCAATGGAGTTGTCTCCATTAGGCATTTCTCTGCTGTAGCTGTTTTTGCCAATAGTATCGGTGGATTAAGGTGCATGCTGTACTTGGTGCGTGGCTTGTTTTAAACTGCAGAATTAAATCGGTCTGTTCAGTCTTTTACGTGGGTTCATGCACACTTGTGAGCCCTGCGCTAAAGTTCTGTTGGCAAAAACGTCCTGCTTCCTGTAGATTCATGTTCATTAAGTGTCTGCAGTAACCCAGTAAGCTGTCTGATACCAGCATGGCTTATACCGCACTAGGGGTGTAAATGTGCTGGTTGTACATAGCCATGTGTTGTGAATTTACTTCCAATCCATGTACGAGTTCCCAATATTTGCCGTACTATTGGTTTTAGCGATAATTGTACTGAAGGCAATGAAACGGAAATTCCTTTATGCAGCCCGCACAATTCTAGAGGTTTATTCTCGTGGTAATGGAGGTTAATTTCTCTACCAGAAAGCCCCCCCCCCCCCACACACCTTTTTGGACGTACAGCCGATTCTTGGACTGGGACTTGCTCATGTATGAAAGTATCTGTTATAGAACGTAGAACAACCAAAATATGGTTTCTGGATGAGATGCTGTAGCTTTTTGCCAATTAGACGAGTTTGATGTGTGCCAAATCCATTTTGCTTGCATAGAAACCTTACATTCGATTGAAATTTGCATGTTTTATCGTTTTTGCATGCGTTAATTTTTTTTTTTACTCTAGGAATTGCATTTGGTTAGTAGACATGTTTTAGCCTACATTGATCCTATTTTTACCAATCAGTATTTTTCTCCAATCTGGTCTTATGTAAACTTTTCCTGATTATTCCCCTTTCACAGCAATCTTGATTAGTCAAACGCCACAAGAACAGGGTGGGGTTATTTGCTAACATGACTGGCTTAAATTGGAGTGGCTTAAATTTTTTTTCACATCTCGGCAACAAAAATGTACTTGGTTCCCCTTTCCTGTCTGACTAAACTGAATTAGTTTGCTTTGCTATCATTTGAGTAATCCTAGATCTTGGTTTCAATGCACGAAAATTCACATCTAGTCTTTCAGGCAAAGTAGTTAAAATGTCATCAGATCATATAACTGAGTAATTACTGAATCAATATTGGATTTAATTAAATGTATCTGAAGAAATTCTACGCATATGTCAATTTTGCTATGCTTGAGAATGTCTGAAAACTCAGCCACTGCATTGTGGAGAGATGGGGTAGTCTGAAGGGTTCGTGTCTCACCCATACCCTCTCGTACTCTTTCAAGGAGTGTACGGCGATGTCATGAGGGTGAAGATCCTGTTTAACAAGAAGGAGAATGCCTTGGTTCAGATGGCTGACGGGACCCAAGCTCAGCTAGGTGTGGCCCTCCTGTGCCTGAAATGGGATAAGAAAAATGTTCACGTGTCCTAAAAAAAACAAAACGTTAACGTTTGCTTGGTGTGGGTCACGTACATGTGTTGTGTACCGCCTGACGTCACAATGCCCAGCTGAACAATCGGACTGACCAGAACCACACGGTGTGCGGGAGGTTTCCATTGCAGTGTTGTCTACAAGCGCGTTTTAATGTTAACCGGTGGAAATGGTCTTAAGACACAACACCGAATTTGACCAACTGGACTGGCTGAACAACTTGGTGGCAGGAATACTACCCTGTTATGTAAATGACGCACACCAAGCAAAGTTACTAATGATGTTAGACTTAATTTTTAAGGAGAGATCTGTTTTAAAGCTGTCTTGCGCGGTACAGGAGGCCCTTAATTACATGGAATGTGTTTCTGCAGCGCTCTGACACTGACAGAATTTTACTAGGTTTCTTACATCTGGAACGTATTCCTTTTACACGTAAAATGAAGCCTTGCCAGGGCTGTATGTAAAACCTGTTTATGTAACAGCGCTGTTATAGGAAAGTGCCATGGCCAACTGGTGCAGTACTCCTTGTGGGTTTTGGGCCCCTACTGACCAAAACTCTAGGAATTTACTGACTCATGTTTGTGGTTTCTACCCTCTCAGCAATGAGCCATTTGAATGGCCAGAAGTTGCACGGAAAAGCGATCCGCGTTACGCTCTCCAAACACTCCACGGTGCAACTTCCCCGTGAAGGGCAGGAGGACCAGGGCCTGACGAAGGACTTCAGCAATTCTCCCCTGCACCGTTTCAAAAAGCCCGGCTCCAAGAACTATCAGAACATCTTTCCTCCCTCTGCCACCCTGCACCTTTCCAATATTCCGTGAGTTAAACTGCTCTGGGGTTGTAACGATGCGCTCCCTTTCTCCCCCCCCCCCCGAATACTTTTAATGACCGCGTTTTCTCCTCTTCCAGACCTTCCGTGGTTGAAGAGGAGCTCAAAGTACTGTTCGCAAGTTCTGGTGCTATGGTCAAGGCATTTAAGTTTTTCCAGTAAGATTTATTTCCCTCTACGTAAATATCCATTGAGTAAAATTATATTCTTGCTCCATGTAATGATGATTCGATGGTCTGGCACAAATTGTCTGTTTTTTTGTTTTGTTTTTATAGGAAAGACCGCAAGATGGCTCTGATACAGATGGCCTCTGTGGAGGAGGCTATTGAGTCCCTTATTGAATTTCACAATCATGATCTTGGGGAGAATCACCACCTGAGGGTGTCTTTCTCCAAGTCTACCATCTGAGGGGAACGGGGGGAGAGAGGTGTGACCAGAGTGGTGGACAGTCACTTTATATACCGCTATACACGTTTTATCCAGAAGATTCACTTCATCATTCCTTTATAAAATGTCACTTTGAATCCATAGATAAGAACCCAATTTATTTTGTGGGCTTTTAGAATTTTTTTTTTTTTGTTCCTTTTTCGACCAGACTAAACTGGTAGTACCATTCCTGCGTTTGTGCAGGTTGATGTATATTCAAGACGGATATTTTCCTTAGTTTATACTTGACATCTCGGGGGTTTTCCATGCTCAACTTCTCAAGTTGCACATATAAAGCATTTAATTTATTTCATATTCCTTGTACCTTTTTGAAAACCGATACCACTAGGTTTTGAGGCCTTTGGAGTACGTTGAATGTCCTTCATGGTTTTTTAAAAACAATCCTGTGCCTTATTCAAATAAATCTGTTTACATTCGGTGTGTCTGCACTGAGGTTGATTCAGAAATTCACTCCTGTTTCCTCTAGCTGTCAAGATTTAAACCCGGGGTTTTCAAGAACGGTGTGTTGAGGCCTAAATTTTCTGTTCAAATCTCTTGGATACTGATTGGTTTCTCAGTATTTCCTAGGGTTTGAAAGTACTTTGAAGATCTCTCAAAGCTTTTGTCTTGGTTAATTAAATGAAGCAGTTAACAGCCTTTTCTTTTGCGAGATTGTTTTTATCTGGGGACAAATTGCTTGCTCTCCTACCACAGAATTGTGGTTTGGCACACTGAATATCAGCCTGGTGTGAGTCTTAAGTTACGGCTGCATTTTGCCTTTAAAAATATATAAATATATATTAAACCCCTTGTTATGCTGGGTTACATAAGTCTTATTTCTATGTCTTACTGTAGACCGTTTCTCTAGATGTATGAATTTTGCATTCTGTCAATTTAAATTGCTGTTTGAGTAATTTAATGTTGAATATCATTTCTATAATGTACTTTATATCTTTGGGTAGTCGGTGTACCTTCGTTATCTTTTATACATTTTATTGGGTTTGATTGACCTGTCGGTCCCCCTTTTTTCTTTTCTATATGCTCCAGGTTAAAAGACCCTTGCCTTACGCCGTGGCCATTAAATGCACTCGTATGTACAGGAAGCATTTGGGTCATACTGGCCGTTTAAAATTTTTTTAGTCGGTAAAAGCAACGGAATACAATTAAAACCGTGTTTCAGTTCAGGACTACGTACCGTCACATCCTGGTTCACTGCAGCGTTTTCTCTGGTGGCACTTCTCGCTGTCGTTTGCGTGTACTTCCTGCGGATATAGGGTGGTTGACATCTCGTCCGTATGATAGTTGGGGGGGGTCCATTTGATTAGAATTTCAGAGCTTGTTTTAACGTCGACCGTTCTCTTAAACCCAAATCTGAAGTGCGTACCTGGTGTAAATGCTGCCTTTTGGCCCTTTTTTGACTACTTTCCCTTAGCGTATAGGGATGCGTTTGCCATCTGGACGTAATGAGTGACTAGGAGATGTATCTGAATGCTGCTTTAAAAAGCATTGGCACGTCGGCCTGCCAGCGTAGATCCCCAATGTAAATGCCAACCCTCAGCTAGTAACTCAAGGCATTCCTTTCAAGGACTATTTTGATCCAGAGAAACAATTTATTTCTTTTTGTGGCGAAGGTAATATGTAGGTTTTTTTTTTTAAAGCATGTCTGGTGTAAAGCAATAACTAGTTCACTATTCAGGGTAATGAAATGTCTAGGACCAAAGTATATCTTGTCATCTGACCCTTTAATTGCTGCCCCTCCCCTCCCCAGTTGCGGCATTAGTTTTTGGATGATGCCAAGACTTTTTCTTGAGGCTAAACTAGCCCACTAGGACCAGAATCGTCCACCCTTGAAACAAAGTGCTGGGGAACTTACAAAGTTCCTCGTAAATTTTGTAATCAGTCTTGAGCGACTGAGGAAATGTCTCCCTGAAAGACGATTTCATCACTTGGAACGGCAGACGCCTGCCGTAAAATAAGATTTCTTATCTTACTGAACACGTGGTTGAACTGGGTGGAAAGCATTCTTATTGCCTGCCTTTTTTTATGCTTAAAAAAATGTGAGGAGAAAATGTAAATATTCATGCTATGGTGTGTGGGGGCAGCAGACGTTTTGTATGTCATACATGTATTTTGTGACAACGGCAACAAAGATTAATCAGATTTTTCTCCAGCCGTTTAAAAGCGAATTTGTATTGCAGAACAATTAAACACGTTGAAATGGTTTGACTGTGCTGTGTAATTTTCCCGCCATCACTTCCAACAATTGGATACAGATTTTACTTTCAATAAATTGGTTCGTCCTTTCATCTGGTCTTGATCCTTCTGCTTTGCGTTCAGTGTCTAACATTTCTGGTTCCTACTTTTGTATTAACCTTCTGTCGTGCTCCAGTCTTGCATGGGACAGGAGTTCAAACATGGTTTGCTCTCCACGTTAGACGTTTCTTTGTCATACGTTACCGTAAGTGTTACACAGGACTGCCATGCACCTCTATGGCTGTTGCCTAAACGGTTTCACTCTAACCGTTGTCCAATCCTTCGCAGCTTTGCGTTGCGTAATAGCCGGTGATTCAAGTTTCTTATTGACAAGATGCCATGTCAATTTCTTCATGGATGAAGATGGATTGCCTTTACAGACTTGGTTGATGGAACAGTTCCAAGTCAAACTTCATTGGGTTGCTTGGATGGCAACAGGTGACACTATAGAATTTCCTAACTCTGAAGTGTTGACACAGGATGCATCAGAAATTTGACCAGTTTTCACCAATAAGACATCTGGTCACCCCGTTGGTGCTTACTTGTGTAGTCAAGGCAGAATGTATAGTGTCAACTGTCTTAATCATTTGCTAAGTGAAAATATTTAATCAGTGTGTGGGTAAGTTGAGATGTCTGCCCTTTTTATCCATTTTATGTCGGTGCTGATTTATGATTGGTATAGCACCACTGATTTGACCAAATAGTCAAGTACACGATGCGTTCAAGTTTTTCACTGATCTCTTAATGTTCAAGAACCATTTGTAGAAAAATTCAAGCAATTCAAATATTTAAGTCATAATTGCAGGAGTATTCTCACTTGTTGAGGAAGGTGTCTACCAGTTTAACAGAGGGATGTTGCAGTTTGTAAGTGTTACTAGCTTTTGGCAATGTTTTAAGGTTAATTTAAAAAAGAGATGAAATTAGGTTCTTGTGGTCTGACATGTCTCTGCCACTAGATGGAGTCATGTCTCTTTCTCCAGTTACTGGAGTTTCTCCGATTCAAAAATATTCAGCGTGTGCCGAGTGTTTATGCATTTCTATGGTACTGTAGTTCTCTGGGTGTAAACTGCGTTTGGAGTGTTTGGTAAGAGTTCATAAAAGCATGCAGACCTGCATCTTCGGAATGCAGCAATTAAATTAACCTTTTCAGGCATTCAAAGCCGCATTGCTGAGCATCTAATGACTAATGTTTCAACTAAAAATGCAAGTTCCTATTCACTATTTATATAGCAACTATATCTCCAGATATGGCAGGATATGTGAGGTAGTTTATAGATTAAAGTATATTTGAGTTATTTAAATATAAACACTGTTCCTGACTGGCTATTGTAATGTCCAGACCTCAGGTAGAAAGGGGGCTTGCGGTGTGAATTGATGTCACGAGTACGCAACTGCGTGGGGAGAATGGTCAAAGCTGTCTGCTGAGACGTGTGAAACTTTAAAAGTTGAGTTGAGCCAGGGTGCGAGTGCACGCAGAGCATTCGGAAGCTTGTTTTGACAACTCTGACGAGTTGCGAGCGTTTGTTTTGTCAGACTGCCGTGGACGAAGCCCGCTATGCCCGTTCGGTTTTGGCAAAGGATCTCCCCGTCTTGCCTTACCTTGTGTTGTCTGTCGAGTGGCACCCGTCTTCCCTGTGATTCAGAGCTTGGAGATCTCCTTTTGGTTCCAGTAGGTTTATAGACAACACTCAATTATTGAGGAGGCTTGCAAACAATGAGACTTAGTACACTGTCCTGGCAATACGTGCCCTCATTTACATTCTGTGGTGAAAAGGGATCCAGGTGAGCGTTCCTGCGATTGACTTTAGTATAGCACCCATACATGCCCAGCTGTACCTTTTCAAAAAGGCTACAATGAGATTTTAGTCAATGGTGGAGGGAATGCTAAAATGGCAACACAATGTCCGGTATCCACCGATTCAGATTTTGCTAGCAGCTATTTGGGGTGAAACAAAATTTTACCTGACATCCATACTTTCCTAAAAAAATAGTTCCAAAATGATACTGTGCTCAAATGCTTACACCCTGTCACGCAAACTATTCCAAATATCTTAACTTTTTTTGCCGCTAATTCTGTAGATTCGCTACACTGGCGCTAATCCCCAGTTTGTTTCTATGGAGGGATTACACGGTACAAGATAGTCCTGTAATGTGGCGTTTTCTCATGATGCACCACGGTCGTGGGTCACCTGTCATCTGCTGAATTACTCTTTAGGTAACTCGGGAGTCAGGATTATATGTTAGTGGACCAAAAATCGGTTTTAATAAAAACTCATTCAGGAATGTAATGCTCGTTAGAATGAAGCGGAAGAATGTGAGCCGGTTAAATTTGAAAGAGATTCCCAATGATTTACCACTGTATATCTGAGCCACCCCAAAAAAGAGAGAAAGGAAGACTGTTAACGGTAAAAAAGGATCGGGTATTGTTGATATTTCAATATAAAACTATGCCAAGGGTTTTTAAAATTATAGTTTGTTAGTAGTACTAACAACGTTAAACTTTTTCAAACTTTCAGATTGGACTCGATGTTGCGTTTCTGATACACTGAACATGAATGTTTTAGCGTTAAACTGTGTTTTGGCTGTGCATCTTTGTGAAATGTGTTTCCTTGTAGCATGCTCAGTTTTATTTTTGTTCATGTCCCCTGACATTGTGAGTGAATGCACTGTATGCTTAGTCAAATTGATTTCCCTCAGATTAGCTTTGATGCTTCTGTGGTGACTCATCTGTTTGCAACAGCACACTGGTTGGGATTAGAAAGGAAACGTTTTGAAGTAATTTCATTGAGCTGGAGACGAGAGGGGAAGGGGGGATGAAAATGGGATTTTGGAGGTCACCTAAAGGATTTGGGAGGAGGAATGTGTGGTGAGTGAAACAATTACATTTTTCAATTTGGTTTAATGATGTATATATTGCTTCTTGAAATGACAGTGCGCAAATAGGTTTCTCAATTTTTTTGCAGTCTATTATATTGTATCATTTTCAAATCCACAGATGAAACATGATGTCATTGTAACACAAAATGTATTTGTATGCTCATGAAGCCGTTCACGCACAGAGAAGGAACCATGCATTAAATCTAAGATGCTCCTGTGATGTTTTCAAAGCCCAGGTACAAATAAGTAATGTGTCCTTACGGTCCCTATGCAGCTGTTTAGAGTAGACTGTTGCTGAAATGATGGAGGGATGTGTGTGTGAAAGAGAGGGAGTTAATTCCGTCTTTGATACGTTACGAGAATGATGAGCCTATCACATCACTTGGTCGTGCTCTGTGTGTATCTGGTCCTGGCCCACCCCTTGGCTTAGTCTGGATTCTTAAGACGGTGTTGCCAGGCAGTACTTTCTCCAATTGCACCCATCTCCAATTGCATCCTGGGTAAATTAGTGTTGTCCCACTCCTCCTCTAGACATACCCTGGCTGCCTTCACACGTGTTCCTTTTAGTAGTGGGTGTAAGTACTGTGAGCGGGCTTGTCTTTAATCCAACGTGACATTGGTGCCTGACCTGGCAAAAGACTACTGCCACACACTGCGTGGTATAATGTGTTTTCATTTAGTTTATTTAAACTGAATTCATCGCCATGGCAAGGAACAGATTGATTTTGTGTACAAGTAGTCCGTTACGTAACGCTCCTTTCGAGAGTTCAGCTTGGGGGGGGAAGATTTTCCTGGGCCCTGTAGCCACCTGGCTAATGTGCGGGCTGCACTAAAGCCTGGGGCTGTCACTGTGGGTCAATGCGGAGTTCATGTTCAGTGGCGTGGAGGATCCTCGTTACCGAGGACGTGCGGCGGAACGGCAAGTGTCAGGTGGTTTGATATGCATCTGATCCAACCGCCACGTGCTCGTGTATTCTAACGGCTCCTTTTAACCCACAGGCGGCAGCGTTGTGAGCTAGGACTGTATAACCTTCAACTGCCGACAGTGCCTCTGGCTGCTCCGCTCATTCTGTGCCTGAACCCACATGTCTTGCCTAGTTCCACCAGCTCAGGCTGAGGTTCTCTTGGGAGTGCTGGAGTGTGAAGTCTGTCTGCATCTATTTTTTTTTGGTCTGTCCATTTGTGAGGCTCTCTCTCTGTTATCCTAACCAGCATGGCGTGACTGTCACATGGTCCCTGCATAGTAGTGGAGCGGTGGTTTTTTTTCTCTTCTTTTTACGTGGTCTGTAGTGGTTCTCCGTTAATCAGTCGCGTCACATCCTTGTGTTTTAATGTTGCCGGCTTGCCTCGTTCGCAGCGGCGCGCGCGTGCGTTTTTCCTCCTGGTTTTGGCCGACAGACGTCATGAAATCCCCCTGGGAGGGATTTGCTGCAAGCCGTTGCCAGGAAGTTACGCTTGTTGTCATGCTGACGCGACACTTGTGCATGTTATGGTTAAATCCGAAGTCTTGGGAACGTCCATACGTTCTTTAACAGATCTGTCTACAAGTTCTGCTCACTTTACCCAATATTACCCTGAATCCATGTTTTTGAGTGGAGAGCTCTGTAAATATAACTTCTAACTGTTTAATTGGGCAAAATGAATATGACTGTGTCCTTATTGCCTCTGGTAGGCGTGATTAATGGCAGAGAGTGGAAAATGTATTATCAAATCCACAGTCCACTGGAGGTGATAGGCACCCAGAAGCAGATATAAATATGACAGTAACACTGATTGCATTTAATTGCTTTTCCCATTAGCATGCATAAGCAAAACGTCATTAGTCATACCTGTTGCCAAGCCATTTTCTGTGAAAGGAATTTGAAACAAAGTTTTACCCCATCCCTGTTGAAGGTTTCCATTATAAATTTAATAGTCTTAGTTTAACATCACTGGATAGAAAATTTGCTAATAAATATTTCAAAACTGTCTTCTGGAGTAATGATGGGCAGAGATTTGGCGCTAGGGTGTGAGATGCTACAAGGCGGAAAAATCTGGAATCATTTTTATTTCCAATATGAATTTTACCTCCTGGCCAAGAATCAGTGGGCATTCATGACGGGGGAGAAAAGAAAATGCTTTTAATATTTTCATTTTTATAGGAATGCGATATAGAGCCACACAAAGCCGTAACCCAAGCCATAACAGAGGTTTATTTAAACACTAGCTGTACTGCCGGAGGTGGCTTAATATTTATAAGAACTCATTTCGGTCTGTTTACGACCAGACCCCTCCACTTCCCCTCGCGTGCCTTGGGGGGGTGGGGGGCAGACTTTCATGACCTTAACAGGCTGACATTTCAAAGAAACCTATAGACTTATGCATTGCTGCCCTCCAGTTAGAAAGCTCTGTGCTAAGGGGTAAAGGAGTCATTTTCACCTTATTTAAGGAAATGTAATTCAAGAGGAGAAACGTATATATCCTGGAAGCGTCCCTGCAAACCGTGAACACACAGAAGGAAGTTGAATTCATAAACCAGATCTTGAAAAGCCGAAGGAGGAACTGTTTAAAAGTGGAGCGGGGTCTGTAATGACTGACAGTAAAAGTTGCAGTTTTGGGGGGGGTCCAGCCACTCATGAAGGGACAACGACCTCGCTTCTGGTGACCATTAGTGTTGTTCACATCTCCATCTCCGTTAAGCCTGTGGCTTAATGACCTAAGAATTACTACTGCAGATTTTGCACATCAACCACTTTTGCAGATGGCAGGTGAAGGAACGATGGGAGAGAACTCTTTATTGGTATATTTTTTTAACTTTGAGAATCAATCGCTTATCTATGACTTGCTGGCCTGTATCTAAAATGGAAAAAAAAAGTGTTTAAAAATGAAGCTAACGGCGTCACTTCATCGATCTGCCAGGAACCGGGATTTATTTTTTTTTGTTTTACCACTGGAACCACTCATCCAAATACAGACATGCACGCACGCATTTCAGTGACCTCATTCGCTATTCTATCCTCTGCTCTTTCCAATATCTTTTAATGATATGGTAATGGTGACCAATATCTCATGTTGCCATCCAACTCTCTGCTGAAAATGCTGTATCTGATTAATCACTGTGGAGTTATTTAATCATAAATGACTTTGGCTTGCAGCAGTATTAAACAAGCACTGCTTAAATGTATTCAATAGATTAAATTTCAACAGTGCTATGTTAACTGCAACTTAACGTAGCTGAGAAAGGGGGCTTAATTTGATATTAATGCAGATGAAACGCGAATGACTGCGAAAGACCTAAGAACCCGTAACTTATTCCCGTGCCTTGAAATTATACTTTACAGCGCTTTTTTTTCTTCTTTTTTTTTTTTTTTTTTAGAGAAATGCACGCTGTGGCTTTAAGTGCTCCATGTTAAATAGCTTTTCTTTACCATTTAGTTGATGCATAAAGCATGTGCTGTATACATTCTTGTCTGGCTAGCCTGGAGACCATGTTTCTGTTGCCACTTTGTGGTGGTAGTGGTTTGCCTGTTGCTAAATGGCTGATGGATGGGCCTGTCAGAGTCAGACTCCCACACTGTTTACATGTTGACATCAGTATTTTTCCAGGTATTGACATTAGTGTCAACAACAACAGCGCTGTTTAAATATCCCACAAGCTCTCACTCATTTATGACTGAGGGCCATCTTAAACCTTCTTAGACAGAAATGGTTTCAAGCAAGTTTGTTTTGGGTATTGCTTTTAGAGGAGGTTGATTTGCACTAGGGTCTGCGGACAGCCTGGGCGATTCCCCATTTGTTTTTGTTTTTTAAATCAAAAACTGGTCTAAACAGGTCTGAATGGGTGGCTTAATACAATCAACGCTGTTATCCAGGCATTGGAAGCTTAAGCACATCGCATCAGGACTGTTTATAAGACTGCCTATGGGACTGGAAGATATCGATGACATCAAGAAGGAAGCTAAAACCGGTAAAAAGGCGGTTCTGCGCCCCACAAAGCGGCGTGGCACATGACTGATCCGTGCTTTAAGTCACCGCCTCAGTCAAACGTCAAACGTCCCACCTGAGACCGCACCATCGACCTGCGGTTTTGATTCCGGCCTGTCTTAATCGCCCGCGAGACTCCGTCCTTTCGTGCGTGCCAGAACATGTTTCTGTTTCTGATCAAGCCATCTGTGGCTACGTCCCCGTCGGGTGGCAACTGAGCGCGGTGGTAATTCAGCGCGCTTTGCCAAAACAGCCCTTCCACCCAGATGTCCAGAGCCAAGCCTGATGAGCTCATTGTTCTCTTTCGCTTTGCATCTCTGTGTAAAGATGTTCAATTAGTTTGTCTTCTGAGACACCGGATCTCGTTTAAATAAAAAATAAAAAAGTTATTCATGCAATATTTATTCCTTCAAGAGTCGCTCGTTTTTTCTCACATTGATCGAGGAAATGGGAAGGATTTAGGCCTTTAAAGTTTCCTCACAGGTTTTCCTAAGGGATAATTGATTTATTTTTCTTTAAGTGTGGGTGTGTGAGCCATCAATGTAATTACAAGGCTGCAATAAGCTACAGGACACCTACGCGCCATTATAAAGAACACCGAAACAACAGTCCCTGCACGCAGCCAGGACCGCTGCCTTTAAATATGAATGCGGCGGCAACAATCGTCATCGCTGTCTTTGCTGCCACCCTTTGATCTTCAGGAGTTCAGACGGCAGGGGAAGTGGGGCTGTTGCAGGGAAACCTGAAAAGCGTGCCGGCCGTGTCCTGGACACATTCAGGGCTTTACACAAGCAACCCTGCAGCTAGATCCAAGCTAGATGTCAGGCAGAGTTTCATCACCGTTTCCTTCCTCTCTTAGGTCGGATGGTAAGTGATTTTTAAGATGAATTTGTAAACGGATTCCGTCAAGGAATCGAAGGCGCCGATGGGTTAGAGTCAATAAAGACTGACGATATGGATAGTTAGAGTTTATAAAATTGATGTTGCACGTCTGTGCGTGCGTTGAGACCGATTCTCTGGTGTCCAATTCATATCAAATCAGTTAAAGGTTACAAAAACAATCATACTGTATAAACGTTTAACATCCACAACTCTGGGACTATGAGCAATTGGGCAAACACTTCAGCGCCGGGGTGAGTTGTCCATGCTGATGTGGTGTCAGGTCCCACCTGGGGGCCCAGATACATATTGGTACCATCATAAATAAAACATACTCCTTTTCTCTCTTGTTCTCTCTCTCTCCCCCACTTCTCTAGTCCTGTATTAACTAAAAATAACTCTGGCATCTGGGTCACCATTTCGCCTTTTCTCTTCCTGTATCCCCCTGTTCTTCCCTTCTTGTGGACAGTGAAACTCCACATGCTTTCCCGTCATCGCACCATATCAGAGACCTGGATCTCCTCCAGGAAAGCAGATTCCGAGCAGACAGACGGTGCTGGGTGCTGGCGGTGTTTCTAACAGTGACAAATGGAGGGATTTAATGGCCAGCTAGGACAGAACAGCGAACTTTACCGTTTAGCAGAAAATAGCTGTTGAAGGTGCCAGAATGGAGGGGGTGTGCGTGCGTGCGTGCGTGTTCGTTCGCAAGACAGTTTTCATCTCATCATTTATGCTGCTGTTGTTTTTTGAAAAAGTCTCCTGTCGTCTTAACCTAACTATATCTGGCAAAATTACCATAAACATGCAAAAATATTCTGTGCAACGGTACCCGGTTCACTTGTTATTACAGTATTTGTGTTAGAAAAACCCCCTGAAGATGATTGCATGATGAGTCTGGATAGCTTGATACCTTGGTCAGTATGCTTTTGCTCTTAGTGGATCAAAACAACTTCTGTTAGCCAATGGGAATCTCCACCCCGATGTATCTCAGCATGTAGGTGTCTCTTAGGCTTGTACTGAATTCAAATAAACAGCTTAATTTATCTTTGAAATAAGAGCACAGCAAACACTATGAGCTTTCCCAAAACAAGAATAAGATTTGAAGGGTTTGAAGGGGAAACTGGATGCTGTAGTCATACCGATGCTTTGGTAGTACCGGTTCTGTAGTCCTATTGATACTGGTAGTACTGGCGCTGTAGTCATCCTGGCACTGTGGTAGTACCAGCGCTGTGGTCCTACCGACACTGTAGTCATACTGACTCTGGTCGTACCGGCACTGAGGAAGTACCAGCGCTGTAGTCGTACTGACTCTGTGGTAGTACCGGTTCTGTAGTCATATTGATACTGGTAGTACCGACGCTGTAGTAGTACTGATTCTGTGGTAGTACCGGTTCTGTAGTCGTACTGACTCTGTGGTAGTACCGGTTCTGTAGTCATATTGATACTGGTAGT
>JAOYSI010052312.1:0-17405 GCA_025775065.1 Hiodon alosoides
CATTATATTTGTCAATACCCTTGACTTAGATGAAGATCAGATCACATTTTATGACAAATTTATTCAGAAAACCATGACATTTTAAAAGGTTCACATACTTTTTCTTGCCACTGTATATCTGTCTGTGTAACCAGGCAAGGACCAACATTTTGCCAAGCTAGAATCTTGTATCAAGGAAGTAAAAATTCCGGGAAACCTGAAATTTTAGTCCTTGGCCCTGAAAATCGGCTTAACAGTATGACAAATTGTACAAAGAGTCTCGATGGATACTCAGTGCTTCCCACTTTGCTAATCAAAGACCTTAGGGTAACAACTGACCCTGATCACTCATTTGAATACCATGTTAAAAATACTGCAAAAGCATTTTTCCATCTTAGAACTATTGCTAAAATCCAGCGTTTTCTATGTCTAAAGGATACAGGAAACCCTTACCCATGCTTTTGTGACCTGTATAGTAGACTACTGTAATGCCCGGCTTTCAGGCAGCCCACAGACTGTAACAAAACCGTTACAACTTGTGCAGAATGCTGCTGCCAGGATCTTAGCCAAAGAAAGAAAATGTCCACATCCCGCCAGTCTTAGCCTCACTTCACTGGTTACTGATAGAGGAATGTGCTTACTTTTAACACACTAAATGGTCTTGAGCCTTTGTATTTAAAAGACCTTCTAGTCCCTTACAATCCTCAGAGATTACTTTGCTCACAAGAGGGTGGCTTTTTGACTGTCCCCAGAGTAGCAGAAGCTAAATCCGTTGGTAGACTTTTCATACAGAGCCCCTCTGCTGTGGAATAGTTTGCCAATTTTTATTTGGTAATCAGACTCAACATTTAAAACCATATTAAAAATATAATATGTTCAGTCTTTCCCTTAGCCAGCTTGAGGGCTGAGGTGGAGGGTGAAATTTAGCCTTAGAATCTTCAGGTGCAAAGGGCTTTACTTGCCGTCACCTGTCTATCAGTAGGCTCACCCTCGTTGGTCTGGCTCCCCTCCTAGGAGACAGTAAAGACTCAGACCACCTTCATTGCTATATTACCTTCCCTTGCATCTCGCCACTTTTTTATATGCTACCATAGTTAATTTCGGTTGAGAATACTTAATTGTTGCACAATCACTGAATTGCATTTAACACTACCTTCCCAGGCTTGTCAGCATCCAACAATATTCTGCTTTTCTTGAGTGTTGTTCTCCCCCTGCATGGGAGAGAGAAACTGAAGAAAGGTATCATCTCCAGTGTAGTCCTGGCAGCAATGGCCTGTTTTCGTCTACCATTATGTCATTTTCCAGGAGTTTTCTTGCCTGCCTCTGGGGTCAGGGAATACATTTCAAGTTTTCCCACATTGGTACTGGGTTTTCTGGTTTTTCAGTTCCCTCTGGAAAATGCAACATGTTCAGTGTTTTGTGACAAATTCTGTTAGTAAAAATGTGCTGTAACAAATCAAATTTGACTGAACACAAAAATACAGCAAAATAGCCTAAATACTAACTCCTTAAGGTCACAGAATCTACTACCAGAAGGGACTACCATACAATCAATGTTAGAAATTGTTCCTCAAAGAAGAAAAAACATATCTGTTATGGATTTTTAAGGATGACTTACTTTGACTCATATCCCTTGGTAACAAGCTGAAAATCTAGGATTAGCGTCTCTCTCCGACGGCTCGTCTTACCAGGGCCCGTTCCGTCGCGTGTGCCCCGATGGCTGCCAAACACATTGTTCAGTGGACTCAACAGACAGGTTCAACTCGTTTCCCATGGAAATTGAGACCTTAGTGATTTGACTTCCTGCCAACTGAGATGTTTTTCCTGCCGTTTCCACCAGACAAGCCCAACCTGAAATCCAGTTACAACCAGAAATCTTTATGCGTTTAAATTAAATAAAAATCCGAAAAGTGAGGATGAATCATTCACCCATGATTTCATATTGAATACATCTTCCACTGCAAGTCTCAGGAGTTTACCAAAAAGCTAACAAAAAAGATCATGAGATGGATGTAAAAAACATTTAAATTCCAAATATCCCTTGGAACACATTCAAGTTTATCATTAAGAAGTGGAAGGTATACAGCAGCTCACCCTCTGCCCGCCCAACTGAGCAAGATAGGCATGAGTCAGAGGCGGCCACAGGAGGAGACACCGTCCACGTTTTAATCGATGGCTACGGGGATACTCCACAAATCTAGCCCGTATGCAAGAGTGGCAAGATGCATTAACCTGGTAAAGACTTACCCCAAAAAGCTCAGCTGTAATTGCTGCTAAAGGTGCGTCGACCTAATATTAACTCGGGGGTGTATTCTTATCCAATCAAGACATTTTTCATTAATTGTTTCACAATACAAATAATCCTGCCTCTGAATAGCTACTAAAATAATCCCCCCCCAAGGCAAAACCTCCAATGAGGCCAAACACTTCCAATGGCAACTGCAAATAGACAAATCTAATTAAAAAGCCAATAATACTGAAACTGACCAGGACTTCCCTCCTCCCTATTCCTTTTCAGGTCTGTGGCAGGTGCCATGGAGATGGACTGTTGCTAGGTGTGAAACACCCCAGTAGTGTGATTTCAATTGAATGTCAAGCACCCAGAGATCATGTGTACTACCTTTTTGGAATCAGTTTATCCATTTGCACAGGTAAATGTCCTTAAAGATTCACTAATGTGAAGCCTTAAGCTTTATTTAAAAAGTAAGCTTTCAACATAATGCCTAAGAACCAAGACCGGAGAAGATTTGTTTGGGTTGTGACCTGCACCTGTAGGAACACGTCAGCAAGCAGACAGGCTTTTTTTTAGGGATGGAAGCCTCACGGGCTGCTCCCTTCCCCATCTAACATTCTCAGGCACCAGAGGAGTTGCTACGCTGTGAAAATTCACAGTTCAGTTTCAGTTAACAGTTCTGTTTCAGCATAATACGATTAGTTAGTAAATGAACTCTTGTCAATGTCATTTTAAATATCTTCTGCCACAATGCAGTGGGCAACACATGATTAAAACAAGGCAATACATAAACTCACCTGCTAACTGCTAACCAATCATTTTATTTTAAACTCATTTATGTTTTACACACGCCATTCAGCACGTTTCAAGCACAAAATTTATCTACATGCATAAATGCCAGTACAAGTCATATTTAGGGGCTACCCAGGTGATGGGTGAAGTCTCTTTTCATACCATGGGCAGTGGCCCGGCTCATGGTATCCATGGCGATGTGCCGCTGCGTTCCCAACCTTATCGGGGAAGGCTAACACAGTGCAGGCGGCCAGGGCGAACAGGGAGAGTCCAGGAATCAGACTGAACTGCACTCAGGTCCTGTCACCAATGAAAGCCCCCGTGCTTCTGGACCTTCCATTTGTTCCAGCCAATCATCTGACAGAAGAGCAAAATCCACTCTTCCACTTGCCTATGGGGGCTGTGGTAAGCTGAATTTAAGCACTTCAGAACCATTTCTACCTGCAGGTCAGAGCTGCCACTTAAAGCTTGCCTCTAAAACAAGTACGGTCATGGATTCTAGCTTATGAACCCAACTTACCACATATAGTGCCAAGGACGAGTAATATGTGCATGGAGAGTCCACTGAAATAGGCTGACCTGAACATCTGTAGGATTGATCCCCCCCCCTCCCCCAACTGCTCAAATTGTATCAATTTCATTGCTTCAGTGCATAGATATGTTGGGGTAACAAGCCATACCACCATTTCTCCTTGTATCAAGGCTGAAAAGCCAAGACGCAAAAGAACACATTGACATATTTAATACCTTCATTCTATTAGCTTTAATTACAGTGCTTTCCTGTCAAAACGAAAACAGGTATACATTTAAAAAAACAAAACAAAAACAATCATGTATAGCGTCACAACATGAAAAACTGCTGAAAGAAACTAACATTAAATTCCAGACATAATCAGTGTTGATCAAAACAAAAAATGAGGCAATGGTGTTTTTACTTCCCGTGGACGAATTAAAACAGCCAGACAGATGTGTCCTCAGCCTTTACTCAATTTGAATTGGAATGACTTGCAAACATTCTTCCAAAAGATATTTTTGGTAAAAAATAAGAAAATAATTGAAGACTTAAGCGGCATGTTCCATGTTCATCTTCAGCAGGACAGTTGATGTGAACGTCAGCAAACTGACCTGGAGCCAGTCAAAAATAACATTGCACTGTTCGGAATGTGTTTCGAAAATGAAGCTAGTACATATTAAAAAATATAAAATAAAGTCTAACAGCCTGCCACCACCCCACCATATTGTTTCATTACCATTTCTGAATCTAAAAGGAAATATTTGCCATTCCAAAAGACACCATGTATTTAATGGAACTCCATCTACAATTTGGTATATTGTTTATTAAGAATCAGTGTGTTACATCCAGGACTATGGAGACCGTGACAAAGAACGGTAAACTACAGGAACTATTGTCACGGGTATGCAAGGGACTTGAAGGAGATGACAACTGAGCCTCATTAAACGCCAGGGCCCGCAGAGAAGCGTTAATTAGCCCTGCCTGGCCTGTAGCATCTCAAAACGTAACAAACGACAAATTTAACCCACTCCGAACAAGCTGCCCCTTCTGCTGACTTCCGTTAAAAGTAGAGTCACAACATGCTATCCACTCAGAACATGCTAGGCGTTTTCAAGCTTTGTTTAGCAAAATGGTAAACGGTTACTTTCAGTTCGGAACCTTTTGGCTGGACGCAACTGTAACTGCAGCGATCAGCACCTGGCCAATGGCACAAGACTTCCATTCGAATGTGTTCCAAAGAAAAAGAACGCACCCCATGCAAGAGGAGTTTAAGAAAAAAGAAAAAAAAAATTCAACATCCAGTGAAGAGGGGGGAAGAGACCTCGGCACTGTCAGCAAATGAAGAGGTGGAAACCGGGCCGCCTGAATGTCCCCTTCCAGTAGTACCTACGCTGTACTTGTAGGTCTGCCAAAATGTCTACTATAGGAACATACGGACCGAAAGGCTAAGTAAATATTGCATAAGAGAGCCAAGAGAGCCAAAAGCAGTCTCAATACAAGGAAAACAGACTATTTACATCAAATAAGAAACCTGACATTCAAGGCTTACTTTTCCTTAAATCAAGACAACCAAAGAAACAAAAAGTGTGGCTCGTGTATATCGCGATGAGAGATGATACTGGGGCAGCTTCTGCCGTTTGTTACCTCAAAGTAGCACAGTTTGCGACATGAGACTAGTAAAGCAGGAGTAACGAGCAGAAAACAGAGGTGGAGGGGAGAGGGAGTAGCTATTTCTGGTTTCGGAGCTGATTGGACAACCAGTCCAGTCCTTCATAAAGCCCGTCCCCACTGGTGGCACAGGTGGCCTGGATGTACCAGTTCCTGTGGCGGAGGGAGTGCAGTCCGAGCTTGTCGGTGATTTCGGCCGCGTTCATGGCGTTCGGGAGGTCCTATGATACAGAGGCAGAGGTCAGACTCTCGATAGGGTCAAGTACGACACCGTAACATCCAAAAGCTATACCATTCTATAGCACTAACTCAAGCAGCCCAACAACAGTGATGCTTCCATCATCACTGCTGCAGAAAATCAAGCAGTATCAAAACTGCTCTATCAAAACTATCAGAATCGAAACGTATCCAAAGAAAATCACACGTTATATTCCTGCATATGTTTATGTTAATTACCCTTTCATTACCCCTTGAATCGGATCATATTAGATTTTTTTTAAATACCTGTTTGTTGGCAAATACTAATAAAACTGCGTCCCTAAGCTCGTCCTCAGCCAACATCCTCATCAGTTCCTCCCTGGCTTCATTAACACGTTCTCGGTCATTGCTGTCCACAACAAAGATCAGACCTGCGAGGGAAAGACATGGAGTTAAGAGCGCCGGAACCGCCCACAGCATTAAACTTATCACCACCAGGCTTTATGCTTCTTGGTTGCGTTCAAATGTTTGTGTTTGTTTAGAGACCAGCTGGAACAGCATGCAACCACGCTCAGGAACATAAGACTCTGAAATCGGGCTCTAACCATTTTGTCCCAAGATCTTTTCCGCCCCTTAAGGTGGCGTAGGTTTTCTCCTAGGACAACAGTATTCCTCTGGGTAACAATAATCACAACGCGTTACCATCAACGCAGAAGAAAGCTCCACTAATGGAGTCATTCATCAGATTCAAAACCCTGAACAACTCAGCTTTGTTGGTAGATTGTACATTGTGTGGCCAGCATCCTTCCTGTTCCAAAAGCCCTCAGTGGATGCAGATGGATCTGAATCCACGGAGGGAATTTTTATTTTTCATGGCAGCGGATTTTTACAGAACATTAGCACCACTCACCTTGCGTGTTTTGGAAGTAATGGCGCCATAGAGGTCGAATCTTATCCTGACCACCAACGTCCCACACTGTAAAACTTATGTTTTTGTACTCCACCGTTTCAACATTAAAACCTAAAGTACAACAAAAATATGGAGATAATACAACAGAGGCTGGAGCAAACAGAGTACAAGGATAATCACAGGGAGGTCAGTATAAAATGTGCAACTTATACAAAAAAACTTTTCAAAATAACTGCTGGTCCAAATATAACCCTGTATAACGTCATGCTATTATACAGGAGTTCTCTTGATTCCTCTGGGGTCAGCTTCCACTTACCTATAGTGGGGATTGTAGTTACGATTTCTCCGAGTTTAAGTTTATAAAGGATAGTGGTTTTTCCAGCGGCATCCAAGCCCACCATGAGGATTCGCATCTCTTTTTTGCCAAACAGGCCCTTGAATAGATGTGCGAATATATTTCCCATGGCTGAAATACGTCAAAATGAATCCCGTCCGAGGAAAAAAACTGAAGAGAAAACAAGCAGATTGGAGACTTGTTTATTTCGCGTTAAGTAGAGAGACACATTACAGTGATGCACATCCGACATGCACTGTAACCCACAATTATGACAGACCTTAAATAACACACCTTTAAGTAGACTGCTATGCAATTGGATACATTGCTGAGTAATCAGATCTAGCGAACAAATTTAGAAATAAATCTAAGGCAAGATTAAATTCAATAATTCCAGTTGCCATATATAGTAGTATTATCCCAGTCTGTACATACTGCTGTCGGGTAAAGAAAACGTATATCATTTTATCTTATCTGAGGAGACCAAAATCCCAAAACTCTAGCAGAGGGCCAACTCAGGACACGGACAACTGCCTTGCCTTTATCGCGCATGAGGAACATCAACAGGCCCTGTTGGCCTTCTCAAAGGCTGCAGTCTCGTCAGTGGGAAAACCGTTTGAGCAGCCATCATGTAAAAAATTGGCAAACGGTTTCTCTAGATCTCACTGCCAGCCCTGGCCTATGGGAAGAACAGGATACTCTTTCTCTACTCTAGTCTTTCAAAGTGTCTGAAAATGCATTAAGAAAGGCAGGGTGGGAGCCATTATGACAAACGTGTCTATTCCGGACAGACAAGAAAATTCACGTTAACACAGAGTATTAATAAAGCATTTTTTAAAACTAGTATCCTACCTCTGTGTGACAAATTATACAGATTTAACTGCGTCACCCAGGGACCCTGTCAAAAACACATTTAATGCTGTAGAAACATAGATTGCCCATAGTAGCACATGTAATGACACTGAAGGAACCCAGAAACAGATCAGTACCCTTGCACGTGGTTTAGCCGCTATCTACTTCAGCGGTGAACAAAGGCAACCATTGTCTCTGTCCTGCCCGGCTTCATACCTGCCCTTTATGCCCAGCGTTCTCATGGAAACATGTAGATGTTAGCCGAATACTGAGAAGTTTTTTTGCATTACTTCCATACAATTAAACGTATTCCTTAACACACAACCCACCTGGAGCCGTTGAGTTCAAAATATAGACCCAGCAACATGGAGCTGGAGCCAGAATAAAAAGGATAGATCACCTTTAAATCTGCTCTTTTTAATTTGGTTGGAATGCACAGTGAAGTTTGAAAAACAGATAAGTGATAGTGGGATGAAGTCAAATTCTGTAAAGGGCACATTTCTTCCTGAAAAAGCAATGCAGGCTTGTACCAAGGGATATGACATTTTTCTAAGTGCAGTCTTTTTTTAATGATCTGATCAACTAGGAGAATTTGATGATTTTAAAGGCTAGTCTATGCAGTAAAACGTCAAATAAACATAAACAGAATCTGCCAACCCTGAAACCAGCACCAGCTCATTTTGATAATACATGTGTACGCCAGAACGTGACACATACACATTACGCAGTAACGTTACAGATAACGTTTTACTAACGTCAGACACAACACAGTACTAGGACTTGAAACACCCCAACTTTAAACTGCGTAGCTCGAAGTGTTTGAGAGACCGCGTGTACGGATATACATCTCTTTTGAATAGACCCAGGGCTGACATGTTACCGTTTGATGACAATGGCTACATTGACCACAATAATTCTTACATCCCAGTCAAATATTATCCTGGTAGTATTATTAGCAACACGTCCTTAAAGGAAAATCTTATATTAAAAACCTTTAACACAACACATTTACACATCGCGCTTGCTCGTTCTTTAAATTCTCAATCATTTATATTATAAAATCAGCTGAGTTACAAGTTCAAACTTCAAACCTTGCAATACCCAAGGTAACGTTAATTATCTGTATCGAGCAGACGAACATCTATATATATAGCAGTAAAATTGACACACAATATACCGTATGGATTTGCTTCAAATTACGTTATGTTATTCGTAAGACCACTGAAAGCGAACATGTTTCAGCTGTTAGCAAGTCTTTAACCAGCTAATTAGCTAACATAGGCCATTATAGAGGCAATGAGCTTACCTAGTCATTTAGTCGAAAGCACGGAGAGGTCGGTTTAGACATTATATAGACACACACACACATCTCCCCTTTTCCCAAGGCATATTTACACCATTTTATTAAATAGGCATACACTTCCAGCACTTTGCTACGGCGTATAGCAAACTGCTTAAAACTAGCAGGCTGCCAGACAGCAATACATGCTTGTTAGCATGATGATGATATAGTATGTTTAATTATGTTAATATGCTATATTTGTCAACATTTCGTCTAGTTTATACACTTATTGAAGTTAATCTATGTACAAATCCCGACTTCTGCATTAAGGCCTCGGCAGCATTGTGCTGCTAGCACAGGACATGGTAACAAAGGAAAAATTATTGCTGATCAAGCCGCATACCTTGCAAATTAGTAGCCCACTAGCTAGCTTAACGCTCCACGAGAGAGCCAAATCGGCTATGCAAACCTCGGTGACGGTCTCTAGTAAGTAACAATAGTTAGCTAGCTCACTGGCTGACATTATAGCAGCTTATTGATCACCAGTCGCTTTGGGTCCGTATTTGTAAGCATTTCACCCAAAACCCACCGAAGAGACAGATCCTATTAGCTGTGATCTCCTTTCATTGAGTCTTGCTAACTAGCATGCTAACCCGATCATTTTATTTACCTTGTTAAGATGAAGCCCTTCAGTCGACTACAATGTCCTTTTCTAGTCTTTCCTTAGCAACTGTAGAATATTTAAATATGTTCTAATGTTTTTTTTTCTTTTCTTTTGTATACAATGTCTTATCCTTAAAATTGGCCGTGATGAAAATGTCGGCTTCTTCCTCAACAAGGGCTACAGTACGTAAATGTCCTTATCGCTTCCTCCCCAAGGCGTTTCCACAAGATGGCGGTTTAAAGGCCACGTCGGTGTACCGGATCTTTTCATAGGCGGTGTAAGGCTACAGAACTGTATTATTGGAAAGGTGGGTTGGGCTCATTCTATAGGGCAGGCCAGAACCGTTCTCTAATGAATAAAGTAGCGTGCTGCAATCCAAGACACAAAACCGTATAGTGGACAGTTGCACGATTTAGACGGATACTACGACAAGATGCAAGAACAACTTTAAAAACCAGTGAGAAATGACTACAGGTCGGGTGTGATTGGGTGATGAGGACAGGTGAAAGAACTGGGCGAGGGTTGAAATTCTACTCACACTTACTTTACATCATAAAGCCGAAACATGACATATTCTGGAACAATTATTTTACTACATTAACTCAACAACCACAGTATTAGAATTAATTTAAACTCCAAATGTGTGAATGCTGAGGGTGGTAAATATAATACATATATATTTATATATAATGAATAAGTACCATTTATTAAATTACTTTTATCTATAGTAGGCTAAATTTAAACTGCCACAAGCTTCTAACTTTGCATTCAAATGGGGTATTAAATTCAAATATAAAAACACGATTGCACAAATCTTAAAATTGTACTCTTTAGTGTCAAGCTCTGTGTAGTTAGCGAACTGAGTCAAATACAAAAATAATGCCTTCAAAATCTTACTAAATATATTCAATTTGAATGCACTAGTCTTATTGACATAAACTTAGAAATCTGCAATTTATTTATTTTGTAGCAGATTACTTTATCCAGGGCAACTAACAAAACTCTTTGTTTACCCATTTAAACAGTCGGATGTTTACTAGAGCACTTAAGGTTATGTACCCCTCTGAAATGTAGAAAACAACTTCTACCTCATTTAAAAAAATGCAATTTCTCATAATTGATGTGCAATCTGGGTGCACCCACTGAACCCCATTCAGCTTTTGGTGGAGCGAAACCACTAAATGCAGTATTATTTACACGTTTTCTGCTTCCAAACAGGTATATGTGAGGTCACAATATTTTGATATTTACCTTTTAACTTTAGCCCCAGTCCACAGTTCCTTTCATTATTTGATTTTTTAAAAAATTAAATTTTCGATTTATGCACCTTCTCAGTCAAGATACCCCCTCATAGTTAGGGTTTGAAGGTTCTGGGGGTTAAAGGTTGCCATTGGCTCACAAACCCAGTTGGCTGGTGCAGTCATGAGTCAGCGCACAGCAGGAGCAGTCAGAGGTCTTATTGCAGCGTGATGATGGAGTGCACACAGACACACACACACACCCATTAACCTTGCAGTTAACACTAACGTTGCACCTGACCTTGCCTGGTCATGTTAGGGTTCTTGCAGCAATACTCCATGTGTTGAGCTGGAACATCTATTTTCCCTATAGGCTACCGCACTTCTTCGGCCTTTGACTAGTTGTGGTTTAACTAGTTGGCCTTTAACTAGTTGGATTTTGTGAGCTAATGTTTAACATAGCTGTAAAGCATAGGCCTTGTCTCATGGGGGTGTTTTAAAATTGATTTTTTTTTTAAATTATGATAAAAAAAACAATATCCGTGTCAGTATGTTCGCATTTTAAGGTGTAATGAATCACAACTAGGGTGTAACAGAGGCAGATGTCACCTCCAGGCCCAGAAAGTTATAAACCCAGACACACCAATACACTCAGACTTTAGGTGTAATGCCCAATACGCCCAGACTTTGAGGTGAAATTAATAAAACTGTGTAGGAGAAATTAGTCACACAAGAAAAACTCATGCTTTGTTGGCACAGAGTTAAACTAAGGTGATGCAGAGAGGCATGCAAAATGTAAAGAGCATAATAAGTACTACTGAACGAGAAAACCGCTCCCCTTAGAAATGAGAAATCTTCTCTCAAACCAAAAACATTACCATTTGGGGTATAAACATGACATTTAAAAAAATATTTCCTCCGGTGAAATAGGTGTGAATTACTCGCTAATCGCGAGTTTCCAAACACTTAATTTTAAAATAACATTAATATAATTTTATTAAATGCCCGTAGCAATTTTTTATTTTATTTTATTTTATTTGTTGTCTCTGCTCATTTTTATCATGAGGAAAACAGTTGAGCAATATTTGGTAAACATCTGCCTAAAAGTGAGCAGTCATTAGCAACTTTTCAAATTAATCATTAGACAAAAAGGTCTATAATAATATATAGTCAGTAGCAGATCTTGAGGCAGAAGCAATTCATTCATTCCAAAGTAAACTACAACCAAGGTGATCTTCATGTCCCCTGAGATAGAAAGATACTGACCTTGGTGATGGATGAATTTGTCACATTTTCACTCGTAAAGGTTGCAATAATGAAGCCTCAGAACTCTACATTAGAGGGCTGTCTCTCAACCTGCAGACATGTGAACCTGTCACTCAACTGGACCTGAGATTATTAGGTGCTCAAGCAAGCTTGGAGCTGAAATAACAGGGCAAGTACTTCAGTACACCACACTTATAAAACAGCATACTTAAAATCCTTGTTTGAAAATATGCTGCACTATTATACAATACTCCTTAAAATTATTGTGGGACAATATAATAACACATTAACCTAATATTTCATTTATTGCTTTATATTTTTGCATTTCCATTAAGTACCCATTCGATTTACTTCACAATTTATGTAACTAAATATAAACAGATCTGCTAAGGGTTAAACACAGTTGGGGACTAATAGACGAATAATTAGGTAATTGCGGAGGGGACAACCCGATCATTATTTTTACATACATCTGACGTTATCGATGGATAAAATTAAATTAGCATAACGTTAAAAAGTCACTTTAACATATTCGTGACAGCAAAATATAAGCATACTCAATTATTTTATTACACCTATACGTCACATGTATTAAAGTCGGCATTAACCTTCTCGTTGTGACTTCTCTTCCTCCGATCAGAGCAGTTAGCACAGTTAATGTATATTAGTGTTGATGTATTTTAACTTAACCCGTTTTATCTTAAAATTTTCCAGATTAAAAACGAATGCGTTGAAATTCAAAAGTAAAATGCCTACGGAAACATTTAATGTAGCCTTTTGTATTGTCCGTGTGGTACACTGTGCGCCGCATCTTTGCAATCACCCGTGTGCCCTGTGGCATTTCTTTTGCATTTTATTACGCTTAAAAAAGCGTCCGTAATGTCGAATGTGTTAAATTATAGAGTATAGAGTATAGAGCCCGTTATTTAAATTAAAAAAACTTAACAGTAAACGTAGCATATCTGTTGCCTGCAATGCTGCTATCTTAAAAAAAAAAAAAAAAGAATAAATAAATAAACAAGGTACATAATACATTTTATCTTAGCGATCTACTGATAGTATCCAGTGTTTTATATCCAGTGTAAATATTTACTTTGGGGCATTAGACAAACACATAATATTTTTTTGTTGTTTCAAGTAATAATAAAATAATTAGTAGTTGTGCTAGTAATTATGAGTATAAGAAGTAAACATAGTTATTTTAGAATAAACATTGACCCCTTTCTCTGATGTGTAAAAAGGAACCAAGGGAAATCAGAGCACATATTTTCATTGATATATGTATCCAATGTGTTTAAAAATGTCTGATTTATTACAGGTAAAGGACATTGTGTTTGTCACCTAGACCCCTCCAGGGAGGTGAGGAAGGGATGTCTTTGGAAAGCAGAAAAGGTGCCAGATTGCTGCTGTTATCTGGATGGAGGAGAACCTCGAATATGAAGGGTGCCCATCTTCAGCGTGCGCAGTAGGAGTGGAGAGAGAACAGGGGGCTCGTCACTACAAAACCCCCTTGTTTCTGTGGCCGCGCAACGGCTCAGCCCACAGGTGTTCCCGGGTGGCGCTGTGGACCCCCATGTGCCCATGGATATTGCCGTCCGCGCGCACACAATGGTGCATATTCATGCTGGCAAATTTGCAGTGCTGCTGGGCCAGACTGGGGGCAGCGGGAGCAGGTCGTCCAGACAGTTGGCTTTTCATTCGGCCAACGAAGGGTCCCGGGACAGCTGCGGTGATTACGGGGGTGGAGACCCGAGGAACCTGCTTCTCCCCGCCCTGCCATGAAGAAGTCCCCCCGCCCCCCTCCTTGTGCTGCCCGACAGCACGGTCCCCTGGACAGGACAATGTGCTCTATGTGGCAAAGAGACAGGTGTCTTTTGTTAGTGAAAATGAAGAGGAGAGGGTAAAAAATCTTTGAAAGTGATGTAATAGGTAAGAGAAGTTGCTATGGTCCAGGTGGTTTAATCATCTGTATTTCTGTGTTTTCGACAAGCCTAAAAGTCTAAAAAGCTGAAAAAATATACATTGGTTCAGAAGATGGTCCTGCTTGATGTTTATACATACAGTAACTGTGGACCAGTATGTTTGCATTATAAGGTATAATGTATTGTACGATTTGTGACTATATAAACAGCATAAGCATATAATAGCCCATTGAATTAGGCGAGTTTTTTAAACCCAGGGGCAGAACCAGTCAGAGTTTAAATATTTACAGGTACGTACATGACTTGTAGCCACATTACAAACTCAATGACTAAGAATTTGCGGAAAAATCAAAAGAACTCAGGGACTTTCTTCACAGACGGATAGCCAACCCTTGATGTTGAAAGTGGCTTGAATTTGACAGTCTTATTTATTTGTCTGAGTTTACCAATAGTTTGTAAGCTCAGATCCCTTGATGTTGAAAGTGGCTTAATTTTGACCGTCTTATTTATTTGACTGAGTTTACCAGTAGTTTGTAAGCTCAGATCCCTTGATGTTGAAAGTGGCTTAATTTTGACCGTCTTATTTATTTGACTGAGTTTACCAGTAGTTTGTAAGCTCAGAACCCTTGATGTTGAAAGTGGCTTAATTTTGACCGTCTTATTTATTTGACTGAGTTTACCAGTAGTTTGTAAGCTCAGGGGTATTCACATTCCAGTTGTCCAAACTTGGAATAGAGTTTGGAATTTCAGACTCTCCAAAATTTTTTTACAAGATCACTGAAGAACCCCTGCATATTTGTGAAATTATGAACCTTACTTAAAAGGGAACAAACCTGAGGGTGTGATTCTCTGTAGTTGAAGAATTTCTGGAATATTTTAAATTTTTTGATGCAGCATAGGGTCTTGATTTTAGGCCCTGACCATCTGATATAGAATCTGAGAATTCTTTTTTTGATTGAGTTATATCATACAGGGTTTGAAAAAAAACAAAAAAAAACTTCATTGATAAAAAGATAAATATGTTTAAAAATACAACAACAAGTGGGTTGCTCTGTCCAAATTTAGTTCAAACTCTTCATGTTAAAATGTGACCCAACGGCCAGCAGGTGGCACACCAACAGAAACCCTGTTTTGTTGTGTTGGCCCAACGAGACCCTGCAGTGCCTGGAGGCTGAATACTTTGGAGACAGCGTTATTAAAACTGAACAGGAACAGCTATACCAAACATAGGTTTTTTCTGTGTGTGTGTTTTTTTTTAATCAGCCGAAACTGATCTAAAGTCTGTGGTGAGGGCAGTGTCTCTGAACACCCAGCAGAGGGCGTAAGGTGGAGAGGCCTGCGGTGGGTAGAGGACCACACAGAGGAAGCCCCTGATGCCTTCTCACCACGGAACCTTAATTTGTGGTTTTGCCCTGCCAAAAGCCCAGGGGGGAGGCTCTCAGCATATTTTCTTAGCAACCGTTGTCTTCACTTGCAAGAAGCACTGCGATTTTTTCTGGGGTCTTTTTCTTTGGATGTCAGGGCTTTCATCCAGTAATTATGTAGCCCACGCCAATCTCTCTCCATTTCTACTCCTCTTTCTCCTTGTACCTCTCCGAGTCTGACATAACTGTATTGTGCCGCTGACATCCAGCCCCAGGGGTTAACAATGGCCTCCTTTACCCTTCAGTAAGCTTGTATTTTATACTTAATGCTATATCATTAAGGGTTTGGTGTATGTAAAAGGAAGGAAAGAAAAGAAAAGACCATGGCCTGATTTATATATGTAAAATGCGTTTTCATGTAAAAAATTTTATCCCAGCAAACATTACAAATTGCAAACTTCCTCTGAGGCTTGATCAACAGTTTTCGTTAGGCAAATGTTTGTCTTGCTAACAGAAATTAATAGAGATGGGGACGATCAGTTTTAAATTGATAGCAGAAGTACAGAAGTTTCTCATAGAAATATGCTGAGACCCTGCACGGTTCACACAGACAGTGATCCGAGCTGAGCCGTATTTGAGCCCAGGACACAGAGGCGCCAATACTGAACGAACCTGACACAATAGTAAATTTGTGATGGCTCTTTTCCTGGATAAATAGTGTCATCCAATCCTTTTTTAAATGAAATCTATTCGCCCTTTCTCTTTAGAAACTTTAAACGTCCAAATAATTTACATTCAGGTAATTAAGTAATTTGGGGAAAAGGGTGGACCAAAAATGTTCATGGTGGCCCTCCATGAGGACATCCCACCACTATAAATTATCTAATAAAGATGAATTGTTCCCAAAGGTATGACAGATTCCTTGTCATAATAGGTGTGATCCCCTCTGATGAGAGGACTAGAGGTTTTTACTCATTTACCCCAGGATCCCCCAGCCAGCCTTGGCACAGTGGGCCTTGCCTTGCTGGTGTAAACGGTGAACGGGTTATAAATCACACAGCCCAGCTCTGTGACCGCAGGATGTTTGCTCTTTGAAGAGCCAATCGTGACCTTCACATTTGCAGGCCTAAGTATGGGTTGTTGACTGGAGAGGATGATTTGGGGAACAACTCTTTTCTGAGTGGAAGCTTGCTTTCATCAGACCGACTACTTCCCATTAACGCCCATTAAATAAGCCCTGCTCAGGACCTGCTGTCACGGGCATGAAAACCTCATCTGTGGGCAATGAAGGAGGTCGGCTGGTCTCTAGTCAAACATAGAATTCCCATGAGCACAGATCTAGATGAACTTAACACAAGCTGAGTATCAGTATGTGCCTACTGCATTTTAAAAATCGCTGCTGATGTGAAGTTTTTTCTCTGTTGGGTTGGGTGGTTTGTTGTATGTGTTTTATTAACATTTCCTGCGAATGCCTCCTCAATACCCAAATGTCTGTCCTGCTACTCAAGGTTAACACGAAACCTCACTTATTTGACACTTGTTTATATCTTTTAAGTGGGTTTTTGTAGAATGTATTATAGATGTTTGGATCCATTTGAAGCAAACAACATCATCAGTGTTATTTAATGATGGGATTGCAGATCACATTTATGAATTCTTCTATGAATAGTTGCTCCACGTGATGGTACATTTATGTGAGTAATTATGAATATTTAGTTTCAGTGCTTTATTGGGTAATACTTTGTGAAAATGATAATAAATAACTGCTTCATTACCATAATTATTATTAATGATTATAATTGAGATGGTATTTTTAATTTAATTGTCGTTATCTTTTACTAAGTTAATTGTACACTGTAATAACTCTGCAAAGCTCAGGAGTTACCAGGGATTCCTGGGATACCCACCTTCCTGGGATTCGACTGACAGGCCACAAGTTCAACTTCTCTATTATTACACTACTGCTACTCTTTCAATGGGTCCTACCATTATCCCTTACAAAAAAACAAAAAAAAAATAAAAAAAAATCTTTCTGAGAGAGAAATAATATTTATACAGCATTTCCACAGTAACAGTAACTCTTCTAGATGTTGAGTCAAGGAGGCATATCACCCTTTGTGAGATTGTGAGGGCCAGGTGTAATGGTCATAGTAGTATCATTAATGTCTTTACCATTGTTAGGAGTATCA
>JAOYSI010052323.1:7130-17553 GCA_025775065.1 Hiodon alosoides
TGGCTCATTCCTTAAGTTTTACTAACTCTTCATTGGCTCATTCCTTAAGATTTACTAACTCTTCATTGCAGGAGAAACCAGAGGTGGTCTCTTATTTCTACGTTACCCCCGTCCCCGAATCTCCCCTAGGTGTAGCCCCTTATTTTGAGCAGCCGCGCTCGCTCTGTGGGATGTTAATTTGTACAATTTGTCGAAGGTTAAAGACCAGCAATAAATGGAAAAAACAGGAAAAGAAGTTACCATAATGCAATATAGGTAGGTTTTTTTAAGAGCCGCAGGGCGTTTAGCCTGTCAGGGCTGTGGTGGAAAAGAGGTGCAATGTGCAAAGTGACTGTCACACTGTTTCACTGTAACCACGGCCGCACATCTGTCACAAGATAACAGTCAACGGTAACCGAACGTTCTGTACCTGCTCACATGAACATGTAGCCCTGGGCGTGGTTCATGCATGTACAACACTGAACAGGCTGTGCAACTGTGCTCTGGAACACGTGTAGTATGCAGAGGCCTAATGGTACAGGCCAGGGGTCGGTGAACAGGGGGAGACCTGAGGAAGATCACCCTGGTGGAAACAAGGCCGTGCTCAACAGACCTTTTTCACATAGTGGATTGTCCCAGCAATAATGTCTGCTGTGTGTCAGGCATTGGAATGGAACCAAAACAAAGAGAACTGGAGGTTCGGAGTAGGAGAGATCAGGGCAGCTGTGTAGTAGTGTGGTGTAGTGGTCAGTGTGTGATTAGTGCAGATCACGGTTGGAGTAGTGAACAGTGTAGGCCAACGTTCAGGGCAGCCATGTGTGGGTCAGCGTGGAGCAGTGTGGTGTAGTGGTCAGTGTGTGATTAGTGCAGATCACGGTTGGAGTAGTGAACAGTGTAGGCCAGCGTTCAGGGCAGCCATGTGTGGGTCAGCGTGGAGCAGTGTGGTGTAGTGGTCAGTGTGTGATTAGTGCAGATCACGGTTGGAGTAGTGAACAGTGTAGGCCAGCGTTCAGGGCAGCCATGTGTGGGTCAGCGTGGAGCAGTGATTGGGGTAAATCACGGCTAAAGGCGGTCATCTGGAGCGTGGGTCAGCGTGGAACAGTGATCTACCCTGAGGCTGCTGTGTGGCAAGTGGAGCAGTGATCGGGGTAAATCACGGCTAAAGGCAGCCGTCTGGAGCGTGGGTCAGCGTGGAACAGTGATCTACCCTGAGGCTGCTGTGTGGAGCGTGGAGCAGTGATCGGGGTAAATCCCGGGTAAAGGCAGCCGTCTGGAGCGTGGGTCAGCGTGGAACAGTGATCTACCCTGAGGCTGCTGTGTGGAACGTGGATCAGCGTGGAGCAGTGATTAGGGTAGATCACGGCTAAAGGCATTAGCCAAAGTACGACCCCTAATATTATAAAATTAAAACCAAAATTTTTATGAATGTATTTTCTATCCCAGAGGTACACATGGGGGCTGGTGGATTCAGGAGAGTGAGAGTAGGTTGTGTGTAATCTCTGCGCATGATGTGAGCGCTTGTGTGTGCGTGTGTGGGCCTGGTGTATGACAGCCAGGATGGTTTGGAGTAGTAGGGTAAGAGAGCAAGCAGAGAAATGACCTCACGCACAGCCTCTGCCAGTGGTGCGGCCCACTGATATGGTATCAGAGACAGCTCAATGTTTACGGCATCATAAACCCATAAATTACCTTCTACATTTCCACAGAATATGAGCTAATGGGTCTAACAAACACGTTTCCAAAGTCCAGATACCGCTGATTCAGCTTCAACACCAGCCAATTTTCAGCCAGAAATATGAGTGTAAATGTGTAAATTGAAATGTTTTCTACAGATTTAACAACTGTTATTGTTGTGCTTTTGTTGGGAATTCAGATGTGAAAACCTCTCAACACGCTTCAGACAAACAGGCACTTTTGGTGCGACGGCCCTGTGACTCTCCTTAGCTCTATCCAGAGTATTGCTATACATGGCCTATACATGGTATGCTCCACGCTTAGAAGCAGGGCCAGAGTGGCGTATAGACATGGTATGCTCCACGCTTAGAAGCAGGGCCAGAGTGGCATATAGACATGGTATGCTCCACGTTTAGAAGCAGCGCCAGAGTGGCGTATAGACATGGTATGCTCCACGTTTAGAAGCAGCGCCAGAGTGGCGTATAGACATGGTATGCTCCACGTTTAGAAGCAGCGCCAGAGTGGCGTATAGACATGGTATGTTCCACGTTTAGAAGCAGCGCCAGAGTGGCGTATAGACATGGTATGCTCCACGTTTAGAAGCAGGGCCAGAGTGGCGTATAGACATGGTATGCTCCACGTTTAGAAGCAGGTCCAGAGTGGCATGTAGACAAAGACATTCTACACAATTCTCTGTACGGGGCCCGTATGGTCAGGCAGAAGGACGCCACCTCGGTGGAACGCTACGTTTCCCTTCCATTAGGCTGTCTGGAATGGGGGCTTGGCCACATCAAATACACTTAACTCCGACGCTACCTCAACCCATCACATCGCTCAGAGTATATTTTGCTATTGCCCTCTGACCCCACATTGGAAAGCTTTCTGTGTCTCCCTGCCTGCCTTAAGGCACAGCTCGATATTCAGCTTGTGTAAGAGGTCTGTGGGCCAAGAGGCTGAGGTGTTTCGGATAATCAGCACGCAACGGGAGGCAGGATGGTCAATCATCAATACAGGAACCTATCGGTTTCAGATTTCCTCCCTCTTTGCTGATAATAACTCTGGGTGTAGAGTTGCGCCATGCGTTAACCTGGCCGGAACATGTTGGATAAACTCAGAAGGAAAAGCCTGCCTCAGTTCTTTTATGTGTTTCCTCAAACTATGTCTTCGTTTCTGATAACTGTGGTGTTTGGGAGGTTCAGTTCTGGATGTTACTGTAAACAGATTTATGTGGCGTTCTTATTTTATATATAGAAAACTACACAAGAGTCCTACTACATTCTGTAGCATTGACTACCCAGTTTGAGCATCAATCTTGTTTCTCACGAACTCTTATTGCCACCTAGTGGTAAATATGTGTACTACTTAAAGAAAAATTCTGATCAACAAACTAACGCAATTTCCGGCCTATTTTCCTGTAAGCGCCGTTAGAGCCTTACATCTAGAAGTCCCTGCGTCTGCTGCAGAGTAGTTTGCTGGCAATGCTTGCTGCTGCCAGTATTTTCGCATTACAGAGACTTCCCTCAAAAATTGAAATTATTACGTAGTTGAAATAAATATTGTAGTATTTTGTAACGCACAGTACTTACTATAATCAATGCTTACTGTACTGACTCTAAATAAAAGGTTTTAAATACTTTTTATAGACCATTGAAGAGACACACTCTGCTCTGCATAGTACATACATATTGCTATGTACAGAAAACACAGAAATCGTGTCGAAGTAAAATGTTTTAGGAGCGTTAGCAATAAACATATAGACGCAATGTCCATATTAGAAAAAAGAAATGACAAAACATTACTCATCAGTCTAACTGCAATCTATCGGTCCCTGTAATGGTAATATAAATGCTGACCATGGTCCTGAACATATTTAAATGACCAGGATAACAGTAAGAAAACAAATTAAAACAAATCTGCACAGCTCCTGGTCCAAGCATTCAGAACGCTGCTGCCCGGGTGATCTTCAATCAAAGGAAGGTCACTCACGCCACCCCCCTCCTCATCGGAACGCCCTTCCGAAGGTCTGCGCCATCTTCAAGAGGAAACTAAAACGTAACTCTTCCAAAAAATACTTCACGCCTCAGTCCTGAAACCCCCTCCCCTCCCCCTAAGAAATGTTGGCTACTCATGTATCATTTAAGCCTGGAATACTTTTGTTTACTTATTTTGATGCTTAGGGATAGAGGATGACGGGTAGATTTTGTGTTAGTTAAGCATCTTTATTGAGATTAGTCTTATACCTGCTCTCAGTCATTGTCAATAGAGCAAGATAGCTCAGTTTTGTATTGCACTTGAACCCTGAAACTACTGCACTCTTGTATGTTGCTCTGGATAAGAGCGTCTGCTAATAACTAAAATGTAATGTAAAATGTAAATTATAAACATCAAATATCAACAATGTTTCTGGACAGTCTGATCCATCATTTTCATGAGACAGTAATTCTGTTATTCCAAACAATTGTTTCATATTTAAACAAATTGCTCTTCTAAAATAATTCTCTGGCATTGTACCAAGTATACAAATTATCTATACATTAATCAATTCTATATTTTTTTAATACCTAAAAAGAAAACCTTGTCACTGGTTTTCCATCAACATTTTTTTATTTTATATGACATTTTATATTACAATCCTGTAAAATATAAGAATATAGTACAAATTTAAGATCAGAATAGATTGAAAGATTGTGCCTGCATTGTCTCAAAATATTTAATAAAATAAATTTTACCTCTTTTCCTTAATGTATTTTTGTCATAGCTTTGATTTGCCAGCAGAGTGAACCAGCGGCTCAGATTGGGTTGGTGTTACATGATCATTTTTATCCTTCAGGCTGAACTGTGTCGTTTCCTGAAATTACCAAACAAGCAATCGATCTAGGTACCAGAACATACATTTTATTGGTAAACAAAACATGTATGAAAACACTCTTATATTTGCAATATTCACAAAGAAATTCAGCACCAAAACGCAGAACAAAATATGACAGTAAAAAAAATAAATTCTAATATTTATGCATGATTCAACAATCCACAATAGATTTACAAAATGTATGGAATACTGCAAAGATATGAAGTCCAGCAAGTATCAAAATCATGTCAACAGCGAAATACTTTTTGAGAGGGCCAATTCCTTCACAGTTAAGTTAGCCAAATGGCTGTGTGTTAATTTAGGGAAATAATTGAATTGCTTCCCGTTACACTCAATGCTCGCAGCATTGCTCAAGACATTGCTCAAGATACTGCGCAATGTGACCAAAGTGCCCTAAAAATAAATTTATCCTCTCACTTTGGATCCTCCCACAAGGGAATTCTAGTTGAGGAAAATACATTTCTTACCTGCGTGTGCAGGACTAAATTTAAACTGAGGGAATATATGGATGTTATACATAAAGAATAGACACAGGGAAATTCACTCCAGAATAGAGTAAGTAAATAAATAAATAAATAAAAAAGGGAATCAGTGAGTGATGGACCCAGAACAAAAATCCAACAGCTTTTTAAACCCATGCAGTGTGATCTGCATTTAAAAAGAAAAAAACCAGAACTAATTATTGTTCTTAGCTTTAAATCTCTTTCGGTACTCTTCAAAAATGATCTGGGACTGAGAAGCAGGGCTGGTCGTCCTGGGTGTGGTTTCTTCAGCACAGCACGGCTCGTCTTTGCCCTCTGAACTCTTTGACCAGTCACCTGTTAGGAGGAACACGAGACTTAACAGGGTCTGTCCGACGGCTCCCTTTCGCTGTGAGCGAGGACGAGAACGGAACGAGGTGCAGGGTTTGAGCACGTGCCGGGGTCCCCAAGGGACGTGCGTTTGTTAACCATTAACTAAAACGCTGAGCGGTTCAGTGAACCCTGAGGGCCCCGTCTCACGATGAGAACATGACAACGACAGCAAGCAAGCTGATCCAAGAGAGCGGCTCTTCAAAGAACAACCCGCCATCGCGTCTGTCGTCTTCTCGCCGCACACCGAATCTTAGTAGCCACTGCGATTGCTACATCACCCAAAAAGTAAAACATAAATATGTATAATTTGCTTCAACTATATACATAAACTTACATTCATCTTTGTATTAATAAAAGGTTCCAAGGGCTTAAAAAAAAGAGAGAATAGACAGTGGCGATGAGGTTTTCACAGAAGTCTCTCTCTCTGGGCTTACCGTGAATTTTCCAGGTTTTCTTCAAACAGCTGGTGCGATCAATGTTCGATTTTTTTGGACTTACTTTGTCTGCTGGGACGGAGAGAGGGAGGGGCACCTATTAGGACACACTTAAAGACAATAACCAGGCTCCTTAAAAACAAAAGAAGCATATCCTAAAAGTCACATCAGACGTAACCTAGGGCGATGCTTACTCTTATTTTGCCTGGTGGGCGTCTTCGTTTCTTCGAGATCGCGCCCGCCTTTGAAGGACAAGTCAAAGGACTTGGGCAGCAGCTTAAACTCCAGGAGGAAGTCCTTCTGTTGCATCACGACGGCCGGGTTCCCGATCTCGAATTTACTTCTCGCCTGAGAGTCGGGGAGGACGGAGGCGGTCGGCGGCTTTCTCAAAGACTGCATTTTCCTCTTCAGCCGAGCGAGGACGGTTCCCCTCTTCGCAGAAGACGTCCCCGCGCCGCTCCGTCTCGCTCGGGGGGCGTCCTTGTTCAGACATCGAAGTGAAGGGCCGATCGACTCTCCGTTTAAGAGTGCAGGTGTGGAGCTCCGGGTGTTCTGGGACACAGCCGGGGGTCTCGACACCGATCGGCCGCATGAGTCAGGACCGGCCTTCCCCTGGAGAGACGAACCGCCGCTTTTTCTGGTCGGTCGTTTTAGGCGAGAGCCGGGTGCGGTCAGCTCAGAATCTGGGCCTTTGCGCTTAGGTGGACGCCTGGAGATAGCGCTACGATCCTGCGGCATGTCATCGCTCTTCAATTTTGCGACAGCTGGTTTCACCTCGTTTTCATCCCGAACTGTTTCTTTTGAAGGACGTCTCGTAACGGAATTAACATTCAAGCTAATGGTCAAGGGCGGGGATAGCACTTGGTCTGCAAACGGTCGCGCCGGAAAAGGCTTGGCGCCCGGTTTCCTGTTCGAACGGACCGCGACTCTTCGTTTCTGGCTGGAGGAGCCATACAAAGCAAGGCTTACCGTTCTGGCACTCTCCTTCGGTTCAGCCAAATTGGCACACTTTCCGTTTAGCAAAATCTTCCCGGCTTCAGTTGGGTTTATCTGGACACACCGCGTGCCTTTGTCGTTTTTTGGCAGCAGGACCTTTGACTCCGGAGATTCCGCTCGGTGATCCATTTTCAGTTTGTTCTTCGGCAACTCATCATGATTGCGAGGGTCCACTGTGGTCTTTCCAAACTCTGATGCAGGCTGAGAACAGAGGACCCCTTTGCCTTCAATCGTCTTCAGACTTTCTATCGCGTTGCCTTGCCGACGGGATTTTGAACGAGAACTCTTTTTCCGTCTTAATGGTCTCACACTTTTAGGGCGGTCTGGTGACCTTGTCTGCAAAGTGAGCGTTTCTGCTTTTGGGATTGCCTCGACAGGCTCTGAAGACACAGCCCCGGTTTCAACTTCAGCCCTGTGTCTCTCAAGGGGATGCTTTTGTGGCTGGGTTTTACAACCCTTTTTATTCCACAGCTCCACTGACATGGCGGCGGCCATTTTGAGCACGTCTTCGTAACCCGAATAGACTTCCTCAACTTCCACCTCAACAAAATCCGGCGAACCAGCAACAGAAGACGCAGGAGGAAGTTCAGGCGGTCGTTTTGGCTCTGCCAACTCACCCCCCACTTCCCGTTCCTTCTCCCTCATCTTCTGTTCTGGCTCCTCGCTCCTCAGCTCCTGGGTTCTCTCATCTACACTCGGGCCACAATAGAAATAACGCCTCGCGTCTTCCGACGATAGAACTCGTATCCTTATCGAGGAAAGGGGGTCTTCGGTGCCGGCCTCTTTGAGAGCAGGAACTGGCGCCTGCGCCTGTAACGCGGCCATTCCCGAATCTTGTGTTTTTCTGCAAGTCCTTTCCTTTCGTCGTGGTTGGCTGTCCTCCTCCCCGAGTGCATGCTGTCCAACTCTCAAAGACACAGGAAAGCCGTATTCTTTATCTATATCATCAAGTTGCTCGTTGAGATTTAACCACGACGATTCATACGCCATATCGCCGTGATAGTCCTCCCCGTGTTTCAAAACTTGACAACTCTCGGGTACTTTCCGCAAGTAAGCATGGTCAATTTCAGAAAATACAACTAAAGACTCCGCTTTAGAGCAGACGTCCCAAGCCTCGCGCACGACAGTCCGATAGAGATCAGCTTTCATATGATCACAAAACTTTTGAAAACTATTGTCCCAATATTGTGTCATTACAGCCTCGGTAACGTCCAGCTCCCTCTCAGAAAGCTCCGTGGCAACCTCGAGATCAGCAATTAGCTTGCTCAGCTTGCCTGATGTCCATTCGATCACAGGAACTGTGGACAAATCGAGCACGCTCCCTTCTAAATCCGCTCCCTGGTCACCTTTTTTGACAGCATCCACAGCTGCCTGGATTTCAGTCTCACAGGGACTGGTGTTTACAGGAGGGCTTTGTTTGGCTGGAGGCACCGTAAAAAGGGCCACACTTCCTGGACTAGATGCCAGTCGGCAAGGCTCCCAGAGTTCCCTCGTCTCTGCAGCTGAATCTCCGAGCATCGACGGGCCCGTTGAACAAGCCTGGCCTGGAAGCGGTGCGGCCGGGTCCAGGGAAGGCGTTGCTTGGGGGTTTCCTGCAGACAGCGTTTCGGGGAAAGCGGTCCTTGATGAAGCGATCTTTTCCAATCTTGAATGGTTTGACGAAGGCCCCGAGACCGCATCATGGGTTCTGTGTACTGGCAGATGCGGAGTTCTGGGTTTCGGCCCTGGTTCCTGACCGACGCCTTGATCCGCCACGCTCTGAACCTTCAGCGGCGGGGTGTTGCCGTCGTTGGCAACGCGGCTCTGTTGGACCAGAGAATTTGAAAACTGTTGCGATATTGGGGGGACTACTGCAACAGCCCTTCGCACTGAAAAGCCAGCGGACATGTTGGGCTTGCTGTAAGCACTTGGGAGATTGAAAACTGGATCTTCCGCCGTCTCACCACCGTGCTTCACCTCATCATGGCTACAGGCCGGTCCCAGAGGTCTTCCACGGTCCGCTTCTGCGGTGTGGTTTGAAGACGGCTTTTCAGCAAGTGCCTGTGAAGTGGGATTAAAGTTAATAGGTTGATTACCTACGAGGAAAAAAACATTCCCTCGCTCATCCTTGGTTATCATGAGAATGTTTTTGGGGTACTGAGCTAGCAGGTTTCCAGCTGTGTTCCCATTGGACGGCTGGTCATGTGGCTGCACTCCGAGGTTGGCCAAAGTCTGCCCATTAATAGCGTTAAAAGGACCCGAAACAGGGGCTTGAACTTGAATGCAGTCACCTGTCACAGCTGGCCAAACACCAATCCGTCCATCTGGCGTGACAATTGTGTCCCCAAGGGAAGCAACAGGCAGCACATTTCCACTGTGACTCTGGGAAGCACTTGGTGCCAACTTGCTCAAAATGTTATCTGGCAATACCAGCCAGCTTGTCTGTTCTACTGCCCGGCTAGTCATTTCCACCAAACCCTGTGCTTTTTGTGGCTGTGGTCCCGACGGGCCGCCCAGAGCCAAGTTCCAGGCAGCTACGTCGTTGGGTGAGCGATAGTGAGCCTGCACAGTCGAATTTCCCAGAGACAAACCAAGTCCACATCCAGCGAGCCCGTCTGCAATGGGCCTCCCATCGGCAGGAATCAAGGGTCGATGTGAAGTTCTGGGAGGTTCTCCATTCGGAGCGGAGTTTCCGTGTTGGGCTCGAGGGGCCCCTTTTTGTACCGGAGCGTAAACGGCAGAAGTCGGATTTTGGCTCAGCACCACGAGAGGGGTAGCCCCAGGGGTAAACAGACCAAAGCCCACTGAGGTATTCCCGCCATTTACACCCACCAATCCCATTCCCTCCGTCCTGTACAGGTAAGGGGAGCTCGCATTCTGCGTCGGCGGACCAGAGTTATTTGCACCGTCTCTCTGCTTTGTGGTCACCGCTTCTGCCGGGCTGCTGTGTCCGCGGCCCCTTGGGCGAACACCAAGATGAGCTACTTTACCCAAGTAAGAAAAGCAAGGAGAGCAGTTTTGGCTTTCTGTAGACATTTGTGGCTCCTTTTGTTTTGGGAGAAGGGGTCGGTTTGGAAAACTACTCGCCCTGGGAACACTTGCTCTCTTGTGGGAACTCTGTGTTGGGTACTGGGGATTTTTCAAACTGGGATCCAACGGAGCATTACAGTGAACATCTCCAGTCATCAAAGCCGGAGTTCCTAATGTCATTTGAGACACAGGATAGTCATTTGTAATCCTATCCCTGCCTGGGGCGGAGGAGTCTGGGTTCAAACAGACCGGCCCCGCCACTGAGCGGGGGGTTTGGCCGTTTCCCCAGGTCACATACCCACCGGACGGGAAATATTGTCCAGTCGGTGTGGAGGTGTTGGGTGGAGCCCATGGTGACGTCTGACATGCATATACGCTTTGATTTCCGTTGCACTGTCCTCTGTTCCTCTGGTGAACAGCTGAAGTCCTAACTCCCGGGTTGGGGTTCTGCCCCGGAAGCCCGGTTAAGGTTTGGCGCAGGCCGGCGGCATGCTGCATTGCGTCGCAGTGCCGTTGGCTCTTCACCATTCCGGGAGCATCACCGTTCCTGGAACAAGAATCAGAATCCTCCATGAGATCCTAAACTATGCCAGAGCAAAGCGCATAAC
>JAOYSI010052343.1:0-13085 GCA_025775065.1 Hiodon alosoides
TGTGTGTGTGTGTGTGTGTGTGTGTGTGTGTGTGTATATATATATATATATATATATATATATATATATATATATATCACACTTCTTTAAACATTGTTGGTCTGTGGTTAAAACAAAAACGCGGGTCTAAATGCCTGTAGTTGGAACGTGATACAGAAGGTAAAATTATCTCATTCATTCCTGCGTCGGTGTTAAAATGTAGGACTTTTGATTTTTCTCTCTGTCGTGTTCTCGCTTTCTTCATAAGTTTTGTTTTCACTGGAATTTTCGGAAGCCAAAATAAATGTGCCCTGTGTTTGCACTGGGCAATGTAAGGGATTTCTGCTTTTTTTATTTTATTTTCCTAAGAAATACTTTCGCTCTCAAGCCGAGTAGTGTCAGTCTAAAAATATTTCTTATTACCCTATATTGCCGCCTAGCGGCGTCAACGCAGACTCTGCGCTTAGCGTGTCATTGGCTCAGTTGGTGAACCAACTGCGCGGGTCGGAGAGAGTTCAAGATAACACTGCCGAAACACTTGCAACTTCAATTATACAATTTCAAATCATTTTTGCTTGTGAGATTCAACCTTTCTAAAATGTAATATACAATCCGACTAAATTGAACAATTAAGCAGACGGCATAGGTATTAAATGATAAAAACGACAGAAAAGTACATGTTAACTTACTAGGGTTACAAATTCAGGTTTCAACGTTGGATGTGTGTCCAGCACGTTAACTGGGCCAAGTCTGCAGAATGAACTAGAGTTTATAATTAGTTTCTAAATTAATATAATGGTTCGGCAGAGCACGAGTTTTTTGCAAGCAAATTCCCAGCCTCCCTCTTTAAAACAGTTTTTCGAATGTCATATATTTCCAGTCTTAGCCAAACATTGCTACTGGCAATTCAATGATAAATTCTTCTTCACAATTTATATAAATATGACTGAAGTTCTACCGATTGAAAAGCAATGTCGTTTTAAAGTATGTAAATATTTAAAAACAACATTACTCTGGGAGGTTTGTCCTAAAGGTCCTTATCGCTCCAATCCTCTGAGCCCATGTTCTTACTGAGGGTTCTGAGTAGCACAAAGGTACAGTTGTCCATCGTTTACGAGAAGATGGTCGATATTTATGCTTTGTTTACAGATCATGTAATTCAATTACAATTAGACCTAACTAAATTATAATCAAAAGTCCTTTTTAGTACGACTTTGAAAGGGGTTGCTCAACCTGTTGGTCTTTGCTTTAATGATGAATATGCCATTTATCGCTAGGTCTTTGGTCAGATTTTATATATAGAAGTAATATATTTTCAGAAGTGTCGAAAACATTTCGCAGTCTCCATCAGTGTTGACAAACTGCAGGGTTGGGAAAAGGGTATTTGGCATCTGTGTTGACGACTAAAAATATATAATGTAAAAACTAACAGCGTTTAACACGAGAAAGGGTAGTCAAAGTTTTGATTTGGTCCTAACCTCAGTCTCAAACCTGGGGAATTTCTACAGTTAGATTTTCAAGTTAAAAAAGAAAACAAACAAGGAGTCCAAGGTGATTTTTTGGAGAAAAAAAAATCGAAAGTTTATCGTAGCCTAAAACAATTAGTGACGTAAAGCGAACTCGAAACCCGCTTATAAACTTGCAGAGACCCCGTCTCATGTTGATGGATAGTTTCCACATCGACGTTATCCTTCCATGCCTGGTGCTCACACTGCATGTTCCGCGTTGCGTACTTTCTCTTTTAACACCGCCGAGTTACGCGGTGAAGCAAGTTTGTTTTATGTAATTAATTAATTTATTAAACAAACATATTCAAAACTCCACGTAACTTTGGAAATGTTTATTAAATTGTCTTTATCAAGCCAGTCCTTTATCCGTCGGTCAGTAGCTCGCCCGTGTACACATTTATAATAATTCGTTGACTCAGTTCTGTTCCGAGTTTTGATTTTAGTTTCTGATTCTTTTTTACTTACTATTGCTATCGTTATTATTACTACAACTATACTTAATATTTGGTTAGTCCCACCTGAGAATCAATAAATAAGTGGGGAAAACAGAAAGAGAAACCAATTCAAGAGCAAGGAAAAGTATTCCTCAGGAGATGTGGAAAAATTGTTGTCTGGGGCCTCTTAATGATTTAATCCACAAAACAGCCCACTGATTGACAACACATGAACGTAAGAGATGGATTAGTGGTGTATTATGATCCCCTGTGAAATCAGGGGATGACGGGGGCCTTAAACAATCTTCAGCTTTAAACAAAATTAACAAAAAAGTAATAATCATTTAATCCCCCCACTGTACAACACTGAATGTGCCACAAAAGAAATAAGAATTATTCACTGGTTTGTCAGACAGCGGCCCCACTTGGCTCCAGGCAGTTGGCGAATCCTCCTAGTGATGCTAACTCTTCCCAGAAGCTCGAGCGGCCGTATAGCAGCCTGGCGCCTCCGCGGTCAGCCCTGTTCCGATTGCCAGGAGCCAGCCGCCCAAGCCCGTCTTTCAGGACACCCAGCCTCTAACAGAGAATTCGGCCAAAGGGAGAGCACCCCCACGCGTGCAGAAAAGTGTCGGCCCTTGGCCCGTGTGCCGATGACGTCTCAATCAAACTCACCCCTCCGGGCATTTTGGAACATATGAAACTGGTGGTCAATCGTTTACCCTGCTACCATAATCCACTACTTAAGAGGAAGGATCCTTGGTAAAGCCATAGCCAGACAGGTTTGTTTTCACTCTATGAGATGACTGGGTTAACTGAGAACTGAGGCACAAGATACTTCAGCATGGAAAAGACCTAGTCCCCTTCTATTGGGGGGGGTCTGGGGGTTGCCCATCCCGGAGCCAGAAGGAAAGGTTCTCCACTCAGGCGGGGGCTCATTGGATGACAGGCCCACCTTGTGTGTGCCGGCTCTGCTGAAAAACATCAGAAGCGCTCACTGCAGACTGCCAGCAATGCGGAGAGTGGCGGGAGCTGTTAGACGAGACTGCTAATCCCCAGAACCAGGCTCATCACTCAGTCTGGGAACTGGGCCCCAGAACCAGCCCTGTCATTCACACAGTTACACTTGTGGACTATATTTATCAGGGGTATAATTACATTTTGTGTTTAACACTCTGTCTGTGTGTGTGTTCAATCCAGCACCCAGTCAGATTTTCACGCACAGTTTCTGCCGAGATATTTATACATTATAAAAGAGCCATTTAAAGATAACTTATAGATAACACATGTCCACCCAGGGTTTCAGGGTATTCCCACGTATTACAGCAATTCGGCCATTAATGGGTGCCGTGAAAAACATGGAAGAAAAACTATAGATTATTGGGAATGCGAGTCACACAGGTGACTGGAGTCATCACTCATGCTGGGATTGGGGCCACCCCCACTTTCAGACCTTTTCACCCACGTCTGAGGCAGAGAACTTTGATTAGAGAGATGTGTACAAGACGGAACTCATCAGAGCCTCTCTCCATCTGGGCTAGGGCTTCTGACTGCCACCACATGTTGCGGGAATGGAATTGCTCTGATGCAGATCGGTTCCTTGATTGAGAATCTCTCCCTTAATGAAGCAGACGCAGCAGAAAGAGAAACAGATGAGCTGAAAGGGTTCACCGCAGCCAGCCGGCCAGGCCCCTCCCCCTCCAAGCAGAGCCCAGCGGCAGCTGAGCGGATGGGACGAGGGTCCCCACTGCCTTCACATCACACGGACCACGTATGAATGATACGTGCCAGCCTCTCGGTTATGCCTTTATAAAACCGGAACCGCGACCCGTCCTGATGTCGAGCCGCAGAAGGTGCATCTTCATTTGCAAACTGATGATGGCAGGCGAGAACATTCGTCAGGACCACGGACACCAACGCGGTGCGTTTCGCCAATCATGGGTCACGCCAGCACCTCTCTCCTCGCTACCCTCACAGTGCTGGTGCTGAATCGCTGCCCCCCACCCGAGTGAGTGGGTGGAATGAACACACGTTGCTGTGTGGTTCTCCAGCCATGCCTTTGGCCCACCAATCCTCAGCTTCTTCTCCCTGCTCTGTGGGCTTCCAGCCCCTCGTCAGAAATAATTATACAGCGGAGCGTTTCGCATGTAGACTCCTGGTACACCGACCCCCCCCCCCAAAAAAAAAACCCATTACGCAGTGATTGTAATACCCTCGGACACATTAATTTCATAAAACGACTTGGAGGAGAGACCAGAACTCTATTTAAACCTATTTCTCTTATAAAAACAAAGAACATTTTATAAAGTTTTACTCTATGACTTTACTGGGGAACATTCAAAGTTGATTGGATTGGCTGGATTATTGAACATGTGGCAGCATTTTTATAGATGAACAGGTTGGGGAATTATTTACAGGGAAGAATCACATTTGGCAGACCAAAATGTCAATTCAGTGTTGTATAACACACACTTAAACACTATCCATCGCTAATTTAGGTTTTTTGTGCTTACACTGTTAAACACGCATTTCTTTTAATAACCCTGAAAGCCTAATGTACGCACAAATGTTCACACTCCGCACAACATTTTCACATAGATCGGCATTTGCATGAAAGTGCGTTTTGGTTTCGGTCTTGCTTATCAGCGTCGGAAGCACAGCTGCGCTCTGCATTTTCGATCCCAGAAGCACGCTGCCCTCCTTTAGCGTTCACGCTCATTTGTTTATTTCGCCTGTTGCTTTAATGTATCTGATTTCAGTAGCAGGGTTTATCAGCATGTTTACGGTTGCGGTCATTAAACCGAGGACTGCTGAGACGACAGCGTCGTGCGGCCTGACGGATGGCTTTGTAAACTGCGCTCGATGAGATGAGATGAGATGAGATGAGCGCAGGCTGAAAGGATGGTCACACGTACATGGTCAGGTAACTGGGATTTTATTTTTCAATGCACCTCCTCAAGACGCAGGTGTGAAGGAGGCATACAGGAAGGCCTCTGGGTTCTTCCCCACCCCTGTCTTTCTAAATTTCACTCCTGCCCCCCACTACCGTCGTCGTCCCAACAGCCCCCCACCCCCCATTCCTCAACAAACACTTTACCTTAGGTTACCCTAAACAATATTATTTATTTTACATCATTTATTTAATCAATACGATTAGATACTTTTTTCTTTTTTCTTTTATTTGACAGATCTCTTCAGGAAAACACACAAGGCCAACAGGATATAATTGGGTTGTTGCAAGGGGCATGCAAGAGTTTTGATAATAACTCGTAATAAACATTGGTATAGAAACAATGATGAAACTGTGTACAGGTTTTATGCCTAGCTACCCAGAGCAGGCAAGTCTTCTCAATGCAACCCAGAGCGCAATCCTTCCTGTCCCTCTGCCCAGGCAGCAGTGAAATATCCCATGGAATCAGGCCCAAACAACTGGCACACGGTCGTGTTATCAGTGCCCGTTAAACGCTAAACGCGCGGCGACTGGCGGCACAATCAAAGAGATGAGCTGGATTTACATAACCATCAGCCATCGATTGGGACCAGGCGCTATGCAAATTGGCCCGGCCTAGCCGTTTCGCAGGACGGGACAGTTCCTCGGACGCTCACGTAAAAACTTCCTTACCGCAGATTTATTTTTAACTTCTTCCCTGTGTTACGAGGACACGAGAACACACAATCGAGTTCGCAAATCTCACATGAGGCACTTTTCTTAAAGAAGCGCATTGCGCCGCACGCAATGTTGTTTGTGTCCCTGCACGACCGCCGACATACGTAACCACCAAGTGAAAATAGCGGTGGCCGGCCCTGACGCCTCTTCTCTCTCGCCCGGAAAGGCTAAGGCACAATCCTGACCCTTGACCTCGTCTCAGTTCACCAACATTTCCTCCAGTCTAGGCAGGTCCTCGTGAAGTGGCACCTCTTCTCTCTCGCCCACACTCCCTGGGGTACATTAATGCTCTTATAGCCGAGAAGACACGAACGGAATGTTTTCGGTACTGACTAAGGCGCAATCCTAACCCTTGACCCTTATCTCAGTTCCCCAACGTTTCCTCCAGTCCAGGCAGGTCCTCATGCAGTGACGCCTCGCAATACAAGGTTACCGGAGCCTGGCGGATCTGGCGACCTGGCCCTAACCCTAACCCTCACAAAGCGGCCCGTCTCGTGTTCCTGAGTCCGAAAGCAACCACGCGTGTCCTTCAGGGGAGCACAGCAGCAGTGCCCCAGAGAGGGGAAGTGTGCTGAACAGAGAAGGCTCTCTCTGACCCGCTTCAATAGACCCATCCAAGCCTGAAAGAACCGTTCCTCCCGGGGCTGGCCCAAAAATAAATACATAAATAAACAAACCTTTACTCTACCTTGGTCGTCCAGCTCACGTTAATGAGCTGCGCGCTAACGAGCTGTGCGTCAGAAGAAAGAGCGCGTCACACACAATTGTTTCATTGGAGCCAGATTCCCCGTGAGTTGAGATGCTTCTGTGCCACGGCTTAACGTCCCACATCTTCCATGTGGCTCTCTGTCAGCAGCCCATAAAGTAATTATGCCATGTTTGTGCCTTTAATGTGGGGCGCCGATCGGGAGCTTAGAAATCCGTTCCAGCCTCGTTGCTTTATGGTCGCTATATAACATGTACCGTACTGTTAATGCATGGCCTTTTTCAAGGCAGTCCCCAAAATTCATATTTTAAACCCTAAGTAGGTTTTAAAACGTTGCATTTTTACATTCATTGTCAGCGTTTGACCTTCCGTCAGTGAATACATTTTTAGAAAATGTTTTTAGGAGTCTTCTGCTTATTAATAGACGGTATTCTGTCTCACCAGAGAGAGTGAGAGAGAGACACCAGAGAGAGCAGATCGGGGTGAGGCAAGTTCATCCGAGGTTTCAGACTCCTGCCACTCGTCATCCCTTGCTCAGCCTGCCTGGGTGGTCCAGGCCTAACGAGGCGTTCTTAACAAAGCTGTAAATTAACATCCCGCTGTCGGCACACGCAGGCTCATGACAACCCACCTCCCGCAGAGCACTGGCGGTGTCAACACCAGACACCTACATGGGCCCCCTCACCTCTCTTAGCCATATGCACATCTCAGGGGCGGAGGGGCGGTCAGTTTAGATCAGTTGAGTGCTGTCAATCACAAAAGAAACCATAAGCCAAGGGTACATCAAGGTAGCCTGGGAGTAGAGAGAAACTCAAACCCTTCAATCCACAGAACGGTTCTAATGAAGTGTGAAGACCAGAAGCGGAGAACTACACTGGGTTTTAAGTTTGAAACGGGTGTAGAAAATGCAAAATGCAAACATGTCCAATACCGAGTGTGTAAGAGTGTTTACATCAGTCGTTTTCCTGAAAATCATTCACACATATAACCATAATGACAACCGCAATCCTAATGCTTTGTGGTTTTTACTGTTGTTATGACAATGACACGGCTTCAAACGGCAGAGATCAAACCAAACCATACCATTCTGGCCTTTTCGTCAGAAACGGTACAGCTGTTCAGGCTAATAGCAGAGGTAGGTTTTCACCACCTGAATAACCGTCACCTGAATAACGGTAAAAAACGAAAAAAATTTCACACTTTCTCTTTCTTACCGGGTCAAAATGAATAAGTCATACACTGACATTTTCTTTCTTTCTTTATTTGTTATTTCTTTGTAATCGTCTCAGCTTTATTAGTATTATAATACTCCCAAAGTCGTTCATTAGTGGTTTAATGTAACACAAACTGCACAAGGCATCTGTCAATCATTCGGCCTTGGCAGCGTTGTGCTTCAGGGACTTTTCCTTATACAGCTCAGGTTTGGGAGGTGGGGGTAATGTAGCTGTGTAATGAAAAAGGCTCACGGAACCACACTAGCCATCCAAACCCTTGTGATTCCCTGCGCACACACACACACACACACAGACAGACACTCACATTCGCGCAGACACAGACAGACAGACACACACTCACATTCGCGCAGACACACAAGCACACACACACACACACACACACACACACACTCCCATTCACGCAGACACACTCACAGACACACACGCAGACACACATTCGCGCAGACACACACGCACACACACTCACATTCGCGCAGAAGCACATGCAGACACACACACATGCAGACACACACAGATTCGCACAGACACACTCACATTCGCGCAGACACACACTCACAGACACAGACACACACACTCACATTTGCGCAGACACACACACACACACACACACACTCACATTCGCGCAGACACATATGCAGACACACACACACACACTCACATTCGCGCAGACAGACACAGACACTCACACTCACGCAGACACACACTCACACACTCACACACTCACACACTCACACACTCACTAACAGGGAAGAGTGTGGAGGTGTTTTCCCTTTTCCCGTAGGTCTTCTTTCCCCCACGAGGATCCTTTAAGGTCTAAAAAGACACACAGATGGCCCAAAGCACTTCATAACAAGGATATTCTCATTAACAGCCCTTTCCCATTGGCCACGAGCAAAAACATCTACCTAAAACAACACAAGTCTGTCCCTCTTCCAGTTCACCTTTAACACCTAACTTAAAATGGACAGCAACAACAACAACAACAAAACGTATGGTTTGGCTGGAACACATTATATCCAGGTCTTGTTCATTAGAGGAAGACCTATGATCCCACCCGCCGTTGAGCAGGAGTACGGAAGACATGGAGGCATACCACACGGCAGGGAAGCGGCCAGAGCGAAGGTTGCCTAGGGATGTGCCCGAGGTCCAGGCCGGCCGTCTGTACCACCGTGGTTCACCAGAAAAGAGGCTGTTCTGTAAAGTGTACTCGCGTCCACGGTTCACACCTAATCCTGCTGCGTAAAATAGTGATGCCCCCCCCATACCCCAACTCGCTCCATGGTATCGTCCCAGCACTTACAGCATCCAGCTTGGGTCTGCCGATCCAAAGGGGTGTAAAGCACAGGCGTCTGAAGTGGGGGGGAGCCGGGGATGGAACAGTGCAGGTGGAATTAAAGCATGCATCGACTCTCTAGCTTGTGTGACCTTTGACCCATTCTACAGTCAAAATCTGGGTCTGGTCAAGATCTGTTTCTGTTCCAGTTATTTGCTTTAAAATAGGGTAACCCCACCGATCTGGGTCAGATTATTACCGTGAAGCACTCAGCCTTAATGTGGAGTCTGTGGGGTTGGGGGGGGGCAGATCATCTGGGTGGTATGGGCATCTTAAGGAGCCATTCCCACCCTCAAAAAAGAAGCCTCCAAAAGAGGCCTGTGTGGTTTTGGGCAGGTGGGGGGTGGAGGGAGGAAGCAGGACAGCAATCTGGAGACGGCAGGCTTCCTCTGGCGGAGCTAGTGCCCTGAGGGCGAAGTGGTGGATGACAAAACTATAGGGGGCATGGCTACCTAGGGAGGTGCCCTGGCCAATGAGGCGCAGCCTTCAAGACTGATGGGCGGCGATTAGATTCCTCAGCTGCTTGACCACAGTGTCGATGAGCTTCTGCTTGTCGCGCTCATTCTTTCGGAACTGGGCGAAGACGTTGTTCTTCCGACTCGTGTCCTTCATCCTAGGGTTAAGGAGGCACAGAGAAAGATTTTATGGGCCATGCTGTGACCTGTAGTTTCCCAGAAACATTAGCCTGCATGGCTCAGGAAACGCTATGTTAGCAGAATGCTGAATTGGGTGCATCTTTGTACTGTTATTTCCTTTGACCATCAAATGTGAGGGGCAATATAACACAAAACCTAAAAAATCTTAGATGACAATGCTCGAGACATGAACATGAACAGCTCCAATCAGAAGACAGACCCAATCGAACAAATCGATTGCATTTGTGAACCCGTTTGACATTGCAAACTCAACATGCAAGCAGAGATACAAAAGCGTACATTCCTCGAACATTAATGTGAACATGGCAGTTTCTGGACATGAAACGCCATGTGGACTGAAACACCAAGAGGACCTGCACTAGATCCACCAAAAAAAAAATCTGAAGAATTCCCAACCCAACCAATAAAGGAAGTCTCTGTACAACACCACCAGGCATGAAGTGATGTAAAGTAATCAGGCTGGAGAGCTTAATATTCCTCCTCCTCCTGGTGCTACATGTGGCAGTACCAGCCCGATCCGGGTCTGTGCGCAGACCACCCGACACCAGGCCAAGGGGTAATGGCTCGCCTTCCCAACTCTGGGGAGGTCTGTGGAGGCATTCAGCCAGCATGTGGCCCCCCTCCCCCATTTAGCCCCTGTCCCCACGTACACGTGTCAATATCCACGTCTCATGACTTGAGGCCTGGGGTATGTGAGTGAGAGATGGAGGAGGTCCTCGCTTTTGGGCTTTGGGGAGAGGGAGGGTGAAGTCACATGGACCACAGGGCGAGCGCCAAGTCTGTCACAGTGGACTGCGCTGGGATAAAGGTCCGGTAACAGCCGTTTGGAGATGAGGAGCGGGGGGCCGGGAACTGCTGCTGCAGGGCGAGTGGGGGGCCCGGATCAGACCACCACCGACCGACAGCCTAGTCACGGTTCTGCTCGGCTGAATCCACCCGGCTCCGAGCTGCTCCATCCAATCCAGTTCAGTCCAGAACAATCTGGCTGAGGTCAGCTGATGACGGCTACCACTGCTGCGGCCTTGGTCTCCGCAGAGAGAGAGAGCGAGAGAGAGACGGGGCACACCCAAACGGTGACAGATCTGTCCCCAGGTGGTCAGTGGCATTGACCCCCCAACCCCTCTGTCCTGCCTGATTAATGCTGGCATGTTGAAGGGCAGGACAGGGCAGGGCAGGGCAGGGGGTCACAGGTGAAGCAGACCCCGCCAAACGCTTACCCCGTGAAACTTGCATTCGCTTGCACTGTTCCTGGCCAACGAGACTGCGTGGCACGAAATTGTGGCACCATGCCCAGCGCTTTTTATGCCAGTTACAGTGGCGACTAACCCTTCCCAAATACCTCAGTGGAGAGTCCTGATTTTAAAGACCGGTCTCAGGTCATTAAGAAACCGAATGATTTAACATGTGCATTCTTCCCACTGCCAAACTGTCCGAGAAGAGTGATGCGTACCATTTCCACTACGTTGAGTGTTTGGGGGCATCTCAGGGTAAGTGGAGCTAAAAGGGGACAAAGTCCTCTAATTCTGCAGAATAAAATTAATCCCGAACGTCATGAAAATGCTCGTTGCCTGTTGGTCTATTCTTCTTCTGGAGCAACAAGGCAAGCAGCACACAGAGGATACATCCAGAGAGGACAAAGGCTAGTCTCGAGTGTCAGTTTCTCAGTGTCTCCAATTCCCCCCCCCCCCACACACACACACACACACACACACACACACACCTTGACACCTACAGACACACACACACACACACACACACACACACCTTGACACACCTACACACACACACACACACGCAGGCAGGCAGGCAGGCAGGCACAGGCATGACATGCTGAGGCCGGGGACAGAGGGCCAGATAGCGAGAACAAACCCAGGAGGGTCAGGGAGGAAGGAGGAGATGGAAAGCCAAGTCAAAGCCACAGATCAGGGCGATACTCACGCTCGAGAGATCCTCAAGAGGACAGAGAGAATGAAAAAGAGAGTAAGATACCATAGCCATCGTGAACAATGAATATGAGGCCTGAAGATAAATGTGTGTGTGTGTGTGTGTGTGTGTACGTGTATGAATATGTTGTGTGCCGTGTGTGTGTGTGTGTGTGTGTGTGTGTGTACAGACTGTGAGAATGTGTCATGTGCGTGTGTGTGTGTACAGAGAGTGTGAATGTGTCCTGTGTGGTGTGTATGTGTGTGTGTACAGAGTGTGTGAATGTGTCGTGTGCCGCGTGTGTGTACAGAGTGTGAATGTTTTGTGTGTGTGTGTGTGTGTGTGTGTGTGTGTGTGTGTACAGAGAGTTTGAATGTGTCCTGTGTGGTATGTCTGTGCATGTATACAGAGTGTGAATGTCTTGTGTGTGTGTGTGTGTGTGTGTGTGTGTGTGTGTGTGTGTGAGTGTGTGTGTTTCTGTGTTGACTTGTGTGCTTGCATGTGCGTTTGCGTATAAATAAAAAAAGTTAAACGACAAACCCTGTCGTGGTCATGGGACTTACTTCTCCAGCAATGCAAGGGCTGTGTGGGGGTTCACTCTCAGGTACTTGCAGGTGGGGCGGCCGTAGTCAGCCAGGTACGTGGACCAGTCCCACTGTGTGAAGAGGTCCAGCAGCTGGGAGGGAGAAAGGGAGAAGCAAAGGGGTCAAACTGGAGAATGGCAAGTTCCAGAGAGCACTCCACCTACAAGCAAGCGCATGTCAATCAAGACACAGAACAGTGGGTTTAAACACAGTTTGCCACAGAACAGTGGGTTAATACGTAGGTATCCACAGAACAGTGGGTTAATACACAGGTATCCACAGAACAGGGGGTTAATACGTAGGTATCCACAGAACAGGGGGTTAATACACAGACTGCCACAGAACAGCGGGTTAATACACCGGTATCCACAGAACAGCGGGTTAATACACAGGTATCCACAGAACAGCGGGTTAATACGCAGTTATCCACAGAACAGCGGGTTAATACGCAGTTATCCACAGAACAGCGGGTTAATACGCAGTTATCCACAGAACAACGGGTTAATACGCTGGTATCCACAGAACAGCGGGTTAATACAGTTATCCACAGAACAGTGGGTTAATACGCTGGTATCCACAGAACAGCGGGTTAATACAGTTTGACAAAGAACAGCAGGTTAATACGCTGGTATCCACAGAACAGTGGGTTAATACAGTTTGACACAGAACAGCGGGTTAATACATAGTTATCCACAGAACAGCGGGTTAATACAGTTATCCACAGAACAGCGGGTTAATACAGTTATCCACAGAACAGCGGGTTAATACGCTGGTATCCACAGAACAGCGGGTTAATACGCTGGTATCCACAGAACAGCGGGTTAATACATTTTGACAGAGAACAGTGGGTTAATACACAGGTATCCACAGAACAGTGGGTTAATACACTGGTATCCACAGAACAGTGGGTTAATACGCTGGTATCCACAGAACGGTGGGTTAATACGCTGGTATCCACAGAACAGCGGGTTAATACAGTTTGACAAAGAACAGCAGGTTAATACGCTGGTATCCACAGAACAGTGGGTTAATACAGTTTGACACAGAACAGCGGGTTAATACA
>JAOYSI010052354.1:0-25536 GCA_025775065.1 Hiodon alosoides
TCACTGTAACGAGGGGCACCGCCCCCCAAAGCGTCACTGTAACGAGGGGCACCGCCCCCCAAAGCGTCACTGTAACGCGGGCCACCGCCCCCCAAAGCGTCACTGTAACGCGGGCCACCGCCCCCCAAAGCGTCACTATAACGAGGGCCACCGCCCCCCAAAGCATCACTATAACGAGGGCCACCGCCCCCTAAAGCGTCACTATAACGCGGGCCACCGCCCCCTAAACTCCTACCCATGATCGGTCTCTCGCCCAACAACTCTGCTTCAGTACAGGTGACAGGTTAGTCAAACGCAGGAAACAAAAGCCCGATTTAGTAGATGTAATTATTAGTCGTAATTACTAACAATAATGAATGTCTCATACGCAACCATTACACCATGTTCAGATTTATTTCAGTTTAACAGAATTCCACTTCAAAAACCTAAGTCTACATGCATATATATATTAAAATATGAATCTATATTACAGGTATTCTAACTTAATATAAACAAATGAAATTCATGTTGACCCAACTCACACCGCTCCTTTTCGGAGCCCGATCACCGTTTTTCTTTCCTTCGGTTACATCTGTTCTCCCGGGATCCCTGCCATATCTCCAGAGGGACCGTTTGGTTAATGATTAACCCTGTGTAACTGTAGAAGTGTTCAGGCGGTCAACCCGGCAGGACCGTCCGTTTGCTACCGGGCTGAGTCAGCCGTCCTGCTCCGAAACAGTCGGTCTCGGTGGGGGGGGGGGACACCAAACAAAAAAACCCCACCAGCCATTCTTAGCTACACCCTACTCTCTCGTCACTACTCAGTTTGGGACACCCCGGACGGGACGGGGGGGCTATCGGCGCAGCCAGAGCCAGCCGTTAATCAGGCAAGCGGACAGCAGGAGGGAGGCGAGTACCAGCTCGGTCTGGCGTCGCTCGCCGTTCTGCCTCTCCAGTGCAGCCAGGCGTCGGCTCATCTTCACCACCTGGAAGACAGGGCGGATCCAGTCAGCCTCCAATCTGAGGACGGGACGCATGAGGACGGGCTGGGGGGGGGTGGCATCGTGGGGCACTAAAGTTGTTTAGGGGTAGGTTTGAGTCTGGGTTTTATTCCTAAATGTTACACACACACACACTTTTCAAGACTGTGACCGTTTACGTGGCAACCCAAACTGGCCCTGGCGCTTTGCAAGTCTCGGCAAAGTCAGCCATGCTAAAACGAACGACCGGATTTGGGTTTAAAAACGGCTAAATCGGCTCTGGTGAAGAAAAGCTACACACAAGAACTGGCACAGTTCAAAACAAAACTTTATCGTGCTGCTATATCCACAGAGAAGAGACGGTTTGTTTGACAGACAGGGAAACCCACCAATGCGCTCTAATACTATGGTTGAGTCAATATGATCTGGCTAAATGTGAAACAGCACTCTGTCTCCCTCTGCTGGTGTAATGCTTAAGCCACCAGAACTGCTGAAAGTCAGAATGAACAGTTTCCTCCGAAACCCTCTTCACTGCATTACAGCTCATTGAGCGTCTTTGAAAGACGGTTTCCCCGGAAAAAACGTAAAGGGGAACTGGAAAAGCACCCAGCAACGCAGAGCAGACGGGTCCGACGGTGAAGGCCTTACCTGTCTCCGTAACACCAGGAACTCAACGCTCCCCACTCCGTCCTCCTCAGCGTTCAGCCACTCCTGCAGGCCACTGCCAGAAAAAGAGGAGATCAGAGGAGATCAGGGTGGTCCTCGGTCCTGGCCCTGGGCACCCTGGGTAACCGGTTAATCAAAGCCATTTACTGAAGCACCCTCGGGTCCTAACATGACCCAGTGTAATAACCGAATGTCAAGATCCAGTCAGCAGTTAAAACAAACTTATCAGGCAGCCGGCGTACACAGAGCCCCAGGGAACTGGTTTAAGCACAACTAGATGGTGTTACTCCCTCTGTTCTGCCGTACATCTCCCTGTCGCTAACCGAATGATAGGAGTACACACGCCACAGTGTTATACCGCTCTCTGAACAGCAGTGGCCACAAATCTCATTTGGCGTTTTGGTGAAGGCCATTGTTGACCGAAAATAATTTTTTATAAATAGAAAATAATTTCTCCATTTTAAAGCAATAAAATGAACCTTTTCTAATAAGCCGTGAATTTAAATCGTCTTTCATGGCCTCAAATGTCACCATACTGTAGATGAATAAACAGGAGCTGTGATACTCCACTGCTAATGACGTCACTGCTAATGACGTCACTGCTAATGACGTCACTGCTAACGTAGTGGCTCTGTGTGGGGAAGGTTAGTATGACCGGCTGGTTTTACCTTCTCCTGCTCTGCTCTGTGTGACCGGGAATGTCCGGCGCAACGCCGGGGGGGTGTTCAGGATAACTGAACCTTTAAAATGGAAGAGAGAAGGGGGGGGGGGGCGGGTGGTGCACAGGAGAACACTCAGTGAACTTCACCACAACCAGACAGGGCGGGGACTCCTGATGGTGGCCATTACAGAGTACCTCATCAGAGATTTTTACAGCTGAACTCAAAAGTGAGAGGGGTGACCTGAGACCTGACAGCAAAGAGTGAAGGAGGAGAGTAGGGTGGAGTGAAGGAGGAGAGGACTGGGTGGAGTGAAGGAGGAGAGGAGGGGGGAGGGGTGAAGGAGGAGAGGACTGGGTGGAGTGAGGGAGGAGAGGAGGGTGGAGTGAGGGAGGAGAGGAGGGTGGGGTGGGATGGGGGTGTCACCTGGATTTGCATTTCTGAGTGACAGTCTCCAGGACTCGCTGGGAGGCCAGCTGTCCCAGTTCCTTCACAGCCTGAAGCATTTTCTGTGGGGTTAGGACACTGGGTGAGACGGGGGAAGGTCCTCTGAAGTCCATGTACTGTGGGGGGCGCCGTCCCGTACCGCGGCTAAGGGGCGTGGCGTCGCACACAAACACACAAGAGTTAGAGAGGTCACCAGATTAGTCACCACGTTTTGCCAGGCCATGGTAACTCTGTATCGCGCACCATCGTCCCTTTTAATGTGTAACAATTACGCTCTAATGACGCCATTTTGAATCGCCCTGGACAAGCACCCTTATAGACATGACACAAATGATCTTTTTTACATTTGTATTAGGTGTTGGATAGAAGTTTGTCTGAAGAAGATGAAAAGCCTGCAGTAAAACTAGACCAAATCTGCCTTTGCACTTTTCACCAGTGCGAGTGATCAGATCATTAAAGTACATTTTATTAAAGATCTAAAGGACCTAGGAGCCGCCGCCCACTCTGAAATGAAACTTTGCCTCCCTCTAGTGGTCATTTAGCAAATATCAGGAAGGTATCAGGAAGTACTGAACGTTAGAAGTCAAGGTGACAAAAAACCTGCCTCAGTCTCACAGAAACCTGATGGAACAGACCAAACAAACCTATCAAACAGAACAGCACCGAACAACACAAATCTTATAGAAGAGACACATTGAGTCACGTGAAATGATAAGGGGCGCAGGGGCGCTACTTCCAGGGGCGTTTGGTGACGTTTAAACAGTTTGTTGTAGCCCAATTTAGAGCAGCTGAATAGTGTGCAAGCAAATTGTCAACCATTCTCAAAAACGCACACCATTCCCAAAAGTACAAACTTCACCTTGGAAGACATTGTAGGTTAAGTAGTTGGAAGTAACCATTAAGTATCTCCATTGTTAAAAACACATAGTTTATCGAGAACACACCCTACAGTGTTAAACTCTAAAAAAGACCGTTTACGGTCTTACGTTTGCACTCCAGCAAGATACACAGATCCTTCCAAACAGAGTAAGAAAACAATGATATTTTGTGAAAGTAATGTTAGATCTACCTGCCCACAACTACAGGCGTTTGTCCAATTCAGAAAGTGATCTTTCTGTATAACTAACATGCTGTCTATGGAAGTCTAGAATTTTACCAATTCTGCATGTCCAGGAATTATATTTTATACAAGTATATAAAAGCAAAATTTGTTTCTCCATATGACCCAGCAAAATGCAATTATTCTGTTGATAAATCACTGTACCATAATATTTTGCATCAACATTCACTTTCTATATTTTGATATGAAACGGTGAAGAATATTTATGATCAAGATCATTTCAGAAGCAGAATCTCTACCAGTAAGAGTCCAAATCTTTGGGGCTCCCAGGCATTGAGGCTCAGTGAGAACCACAGACACATGTGGGGAGAAGGGGCGAAACCCTACAGATCACAGACAGGGCACAGACACGGTGGAGTCACACACGTGTGAGGAGAAGGGGCGAAACCCTACAGATCACAGACAGGGCACAGACACGGTGGGGTCACACACGTGTGAGGAGACGGGGTGAAACCCTACAGATCACAGACAGGGCACAGACAGGGGGATCACGGTGGGGTCAGAGGAGATCAAGTGACCCAAATTCACCACTTACAGAGGGGTAGCGTGCAGCACCTGCTTTGAGAGAGTGGGGGTCACAGGCGGGTTCCTACCAAAGGCCTGGTCACTGTGAGACCTTCGGAGAGGGCTCTGTCAAAAGAGGGGTCAGAGGTTAAGGAGGGGGGAAATAATTCACCGTTCCAAAATAATAACAATAAAAATGAATCCTTTGGTAGTCTTCCAGACTGGCACAGAGAGACGTCATAGAGACTAAATCGCACCCCCGCATCCATGGGTGGATCTGCATTGAAGCAGGCCTGCCCTGAGGTTATCCCACCTACCTGGGGCGGCTCTGGCAACGCTGGCTCCCTGTCCCAGGTTCCAGAGTGAGTTTCCCACACCGGCTCCATTTGCGCGGTTAGGCCCTGCCTGGAGGAGGAGGACGTGAACATGGACCGGGGACTCAGGTCAGGCGTATCTGGTCAGAGTCACAGCACGACAACAAAAACAAACCACGTCATTACCACAGACATTAAGGCCCGCGACATCATCAAAAGCTTAACCAGAGCCCACGCTACCCGCCTCATCTCCTTTCCGGTCCCGCTGCCAGCCCCAACACCCACCTGCCAAAGACAGTCGGTCTGGGATGTGCATGGAGTAGGCAAGGGCTGGATCTGCCCTGGTCTCCCTCTCCTCTTCGCCCTGAGGCCCGGGTCCGACTCTTAGCCTGTCGGGGACGCGCATCTGCTGGCCGATGGCCTCTTGGAAGCGTTGGTCGCGGTTACGAACGTGGAGCCCCATTTCCAGAAATACAGAGCTCATGGTGCCAATCGCTATTATGGGGTAGATTTCAGACGAACCAACGCCGTCGTTAAAAGGGTTTGAAAACATAAATTAATATTCTAATAATTGTTTTGTGAAGCAAATGTTTAGACACCCGTAGATTATTATCTCCGACTCGGGTCCAACTAAAGACATGCTCCGCATACACTATCCAATGATGTATCCGTCAACTACGGACTAAAACGGCTAATGGGATTACACAGTAGCTAACTGTACTGCAAACACAGCAAGCTAACAAGGTTCATACGACTTAATAAAAATAGTTAAACTTCAAATGTTTTACGAAGTACAGAGCTCTAAAGAAAAAAAAACTAGAAAGTCTATCAAATAAGTTATTTTACAACTTCGGGGCGACATTTTGCTAGTCTGCTAGCATACGACCAATACACAATTCGGCATGCTGGAATTAATAAATAACAAAAGTCGCCACCATTAGCTTGTTGTGTAGGTTCCCTAAGCAGCGTGCAGTTTATAAACTAGCACCAGGCATAACTAAAATTAATCAAGCAAGTTGGTTAACACTTTATATCGCAAGGACAGTTCACGGCAGCTAATTATATTTTTTTTTTTTTTTTTTTTTTAACTATAATTATAATTTATAGGTCAAGTGAACATGCAGGAACTATCGCCAGGAATAAAATGACCTATGTGGTTCCATGTATCGTTTAATTCAACAATATAGGTACTAAGTACATTGTCTAAAAGAAATACATTAAAACGCGACTCCCAATTTTGTATTAGGTGACCAACCTTACGAAAGCTCTCCCAGATGACTCGACTGACGTCACCACTGTGCAGTAACGCTTACGATGTAATTGGCGGTCTGTGTGGGATTACTGCTTTTTACTTTCAAAATGTTTGTTGTTGTTTTTGACGTTTGACCGAATTAACACGATTCACAAGTCACGTGCGACTGCTCATACGGCAACAATTGATTAATAAAAATGTATGTCCGGTACATCGATGGGTGCAATTTATTTATTTATTTAACGATGTATCTTTAAAATATATTTTAAAAATACCTTTTAAAATACCGAATTTTCCGTCAATTAAAGTTTTTTTTACTCACCAACAGCAACACAGATATATATTTATATGTATATATATTAAAAAAACCTCAAAGCTTTTATGGATAAAAACACATTTAATATACGCACAAAGTTATAATCAGTGCTTTAACAAATTTGGCACTTGGTAGACTCAGTGTGGTAAAAGAGTGAGAGGATATGGGGGTATAAAGAGTCTGTCACCATACTGAGCAAAGGGAAGTTACAAGAGGACCGAGAAGGGAATGTTCTTTTTTGATGGTTCACCATTCAGTGGTAACAGTGCATTTCCTGTTTGTTAACAGTAATCAGTGTGTAGACCGGTCATCTCCGTAACGTCTTTTCAGCGGAACTCTCCAATTTAAGCGTTCCAAAGGAAGGAAAAAAGGATTAGCGCACTTTAGAGCTCACAGTTGCGTGAGGTCACAAATATACTTTAGAATTTAGAATTCTGGAATGTAAGTCAGATCCTTTTCATACTCAGTAAAATCCATTCAGCGTCAGTCATTTTAAATGTTACCAAGCAGCATTCCCTTCCTGGAGACGGGTGTCCGCCGTGTTACCTCCTACCTTCGACGGCGTGGAAACCAAACAACAGACCCACGTAAAGCTTACATCACAACGCGTTTCTCAACAGCGTCATTAGAATTTGGTTGTACAACAGTAAAACTAGTGACTGACAGGACAGTGTCTGAATTAAAGAAATCCCATTCATTTTAAAGCACTCCAATTGTCATTGCATTGACAGTTGTAGAAAACAAACAAAAACTACAACAAAAAAACCAGGTAACTCATATTTCAGGCGAAAACCTACACAAAACCAGCAGAGCTGTTTTCAACATCCAATTTTCATGCAATGAAAATCTAGCAACTACGCCACGTTTTCCTTGGATTCACTCACACTGGAAGCTCTTTTTAAACAAAGGGGGTAAACCTCAGAGACACCGGAAGACCATATCATTCCCACTCCACTCCCTCAGACACTACCGGTGAAAATCATAGTGAAAAAAAACTGAGAAGGCGATGAAACGCAAGACCCACGACCTTTGTCTTTGGATAAAACCGCCGATAGCAAATAGTCAAAAATGTCATCAGGACTCTGTTCTTTTTTGTAAACGCCTTTGGCCGTTTACATGTCTAGCACATGAAACATACACTGGATATACATGTTCCCTTTAGGTGCTCAAGTCAGAAACAAGAAGACTAGGGGGTCACCGATTTCTTCAGGTTCAATGTGTTTTCTGATCTACTCTAGTATAATGTGTGGAGCAAAGGAAACAAAAGATAGTTATTTAAGAAAAAATATACAAACATGCATAATAAAATAATAACATCAACTGGGGTGTGGAATATATTAGGTATATACATACATACATTTATATATATATATATATACTCACAAAAGAATTTCTCCCTATTGTGCTTTGATAGGGCTATTCTTTTGCAAAATAATCTTGAAATATCAAGTTAGTGTATTAACACAAACACACCTTTTTTTTTTTTACACAAGTTATTTTGCAAACGAAAAAAGTCAATGATATCAAAAACAAAGCGAAAAAAAGACTTGCACAGGAAATGGACAATGGTTCGAATATATAGAACTATAATCTCTTGATTGCAAAGAGCTTCTGCACTATATAGTCGGTAATTATAACCAAGAAAACGTTTGTTTTGGGTTTGTGATAGGCTGCAGTGGCACAATATAACAGCACGACTCTTCATCGGGCAAATAACTTCTGAAATACACACACACACACACACACACACACGCGCACACGCACGCAGGCACACACACACAAACAAAACATGCTAAGTGTGTAACCTCACAACCCAACGCACAACCGCATTCCTTTATATAGAATATATACTGCATATAACGCTCTGGTCCCTCCCTGGGCGTGAAGACCAACGACCACATGCAAAACGAGGCCGGCGTGTGTCTGGGGCCGGCTTTTTACAGCCCCGCCCCGCCCCGCCCCACCCACCACGGGAAGAGTCAGCAGACAGGTGGACAACACGCACGTCAGGGGCAGCACTGCCTCACTGGTTATTTACCCACAATCCCTCCTTTCCGTTTAGTGATTAAGAACGCAGACAAACCCACACCTTGATAAGAGACATCTCTCTGAAAGCCAGGAAGTTGAGTTTCCCAGACGTTGGCAGTGTGAAACAGCTTACATTGATAGCAATGCTGAAAACAACAACTGTTAATACCTGAGCATAAATACTACTTCTACTGCGCATCGAGACAGACAGGTCAAATGTATATGGTTGCTTGTTTGACTGGTTAATAGAGAAAATAATCATGAATTAAAAACCATTTTAAAACGATCGATAAACAAGTGGTACCAGAGTATCACCCAGCTGGGCGGACAATCACAGAATACTTTTTTATATATTCTAATTATTACTGAATTTCTTCATAAAAAGGTAACAAACCACCATGTAAACCCACAGGAGGCTGATATTTTCCTCTACTCCATTAATTTGCCACATCTAAGACACGTAAGAGAAAGGGGTTGGCAGGACCAAGAATCATGGTGCCGAATGGGTCTATCACTCTGTCAGTGACTCTGAGCGCACGCGGCGGGGCCTCATGAGACATGTCGAGTCAAATCCTGCCAGAGCAAATTTGGATTCTCAATCAAAGTGCACGGTGGAAGGGAACCCAAACGAAGACCTAACGTCTGCAAGACGTCAGGAATTCTTATTGTAGTGTACTTTATACTACTTAGTATACTTTCAGTTATACACGTTCAACGGCAATAACGTCACAAAAACGTATGAGATTGCGTGTAGGTGTGCCTATCAGTGTACCACGAGCGTTACAGTTCTTGTGTGCTGAAATGGGGCGTGCCTGGCTTCCCCTTCTCATTGGCTTGAGTGGGAGTGGCCGTCAGCCAACGAGCCGCTGAAGCTGGTCCCGTTTACAGCGCATGGGAAACAGGCAAGGGCATCCCATTTCTTGTGGTCGCAGCGTGATGATAAAATAGCTTGTTTTGGTGTGATAAAGAAAAGTCACGTTTCTCCACGGTGCTTGTTGAACTCGCCACTGCCAACTACAGCTCTTTCCTCCACAAGAGGGACTCTGACAGATTCCCTCCAAAGGCTTAATTTCCTCAAGCGGCAAAACAATGCTCATCTTTCCTTAGCTGTCCATCAATGTCAAGGCCAAGGCAGCTGAATTGAGAGGCATTGGGAGAGAGAGAGAGAGAGAGAGAGAGAGAGAGAGAGAGAGAGAGACAGTGACAGAGAGAGAGATGCTGTATGTGAGAGAGAGAGAGAGAGAGAGAGAGAGAGAGAGAGAGAGATGCTGTATGTGAGAGAGAGAGGGGGAGAGGGAGTGAACTGGTGAAGGGGAAAGAGGGGGAGCCTTTTTTTCGGCTAAGTGCAACTGGGTGAGACTTTGGGCAAGGGTGCGGGAGTCCTAGCGCACTGCATTCTGGATCTTATCGGCTGCGGGAAACTGCAGAGTGACAAATGTTATTAGAAAGCAAAGAAACGCAGAACTGAAGCAGTTTCCAGCGAACTGTAAACAGGGTCGGTACACAGCAGTCATAGGTTCCAGGTGTAAACTGGGGGTGCCTTAAGGACCCCCCTCACTTCTGCTTGACCACTTCCTCATATTTTGGTGGGGGGTCGCTGTAGGGGGCTGTGGTCTCATCACTGCTGCTCTCCAGATGTCCCGTCACTTCCTCGTAGGAGGGGGGTGGGGTGGCGCCCGAGAGGCGAGAGGCCACGGAGACAGACGAGTCCTGCACGTAGAGGGCGCGGCCGTTGGGGGGATGGGGGTGGGAGACGGGCGGGGGCCGCGCCACCGGCTCCAGGTGCGAGCTCTCGGCGTGTGGCGGGGGGTCCCGGTGGACCATGATGCGTGGCAGGCTACGGGAGCCGCGGCTGGCCAGGTAGCGGTTCTGGGTGTACGCCGGGCGCCGGCGTGTGGCCTTCTGTAGCTGGCACCTCCAGATCAGGAAGAGGGCGATGACGATGAGGAGGGCGACCCCCAGGATTGGCACCACCATATAGACCGTGTCCGTGCTTTCCAACTGTGTGTCCGTGTGGCTGCTTATCGCCTGATGCTTCCAGAACTCCATCTAAAAAACACAATATACATATTCCATTATTCAAGACTTCAGTTAACCGCATACAATTACACAACATATCCACAACGTCCTGTCTGGGAACGAGGCAGAACAGGTCTTGACACCATCTTCAGTGCTGCAGGTGTGCGGGCGACGCGCTGTCGGTTTGCGGGAGACGAACTGCTGGTGTGTGGGCGACGCGCTGCTGGTGTGCGGGCGACTCCCTGCCGGTGTGCGGGCGACGCCCTGCCGGTGTGCGGGTGACTCCCTGCCGGTGTGCGGGAGACGAACTGCTGGCTTGCGGGAGACGACCTGCTGGTGTGCGGGCGACGCGCTGCTGGTGTGCGGGCGACGCCCTGCCGGTGTGCGGGAGACTCCCTGCCGGTGTGTGGGCGACGCGCTGCTGGTGTGTGGGCGACGCCCTGCTGGCGTGCGGCGACGCGCTGCCGGTGTGTGGGCGACTCCCTGCTGGTGTGCGGGTGACGCCCTGCTGGCGTGCGGCGACGCCCTGCTGGTGTGCCGGAGACGCGCTGCTGGCGTGCGGGAGACGGGACCCTTTACCGTCCGCTCTTTATTCTCAAACACCTCCTTGGCCTCCTCGAAGCTGCAGCTCTCCTCCATACACTCGCGCTCGATGTTACCCGGACGAACCTCCTCCAGGAATCCGTTGGCACGTGGAAACCGCTTGAGAAGGGAGTGAGCATCCTTCCCTTCTAGGAACGCTGCGTTGGAAAGAAGGCAGCCTTTTACCTTTCTTTTTTATTTGGTTTATATGGCCATCAACGGATACATTATCCATAGTAGCATTATAGTAAAATATTAAACTCGCATAGGCACCACATGTCATCCACCTGTAACACAGGAGACTACAAAAACCCATGCCTATCCATGAGCGCTCCACTGAAAGCATTTCACCAAGATTTTTGTGTGGCTGTGTGATGGGCGGCATTGCCTCACTGAACACCAGAGGGCGGTATTTCAGCGCACGGGGCATCGGGAGGGAACACGCCCCCATTAATTCCGACAGTGATGGACTTTTGATTACGATAGTGACTTACTGAAGTCAATTTAGACGTCAATCCGTCCCTTTTATGAAGTTTTATTTTTTCAGAAGGCCCACACTGAAGGGTCTATGATGACAGGCAAGGTACCCAAAGAAGCCTGTATAAAGAGTGACTGCTGGTGTTCTGACAAACAGTGCATAAACAATGCGCGCGCGAAATTAACAATTTTCAAAACACGCCCATAATTCTGAGCAACTTGAGCTACCATTGAAGGCAAGTTTTCAATATACCAGACTTCCTTATATAACATAATTAACTTTTGAATATCCTTAAAATATTTCCGTCTTTAATCATTTTAGAATTTCAGATATTTGGATAGTTTACAGTGGACAGGGACATAACTTGCCTTTGCTTTTAATTTACAGAAATAAATAAAAATACTGTATGAGTGTTGAAAAGCAGAGGGCAGCCCATTCTGATAGGTCCTTTCAGTCTGACAGGAAGAGCTTCAATCGGGGTCGCTCATTCAGAGCGGTAGCACATCTTTTCAGACAAATCTGGCAATCTGAGCTACCCGGTTGCTCATTCTGATAGGAGAGCTCTGTTTGTCTGAACACCGGACGCCCATCATAACACCACGGCTGTAGGCAACAACGATGTTAGGTTAAAGATGCACCACGTCCTCACCTTCAGCCATCCTGCACCCCCACAACTACGATTGGAATACATAGACCTGTGAAGCAGAGGGCAGGGACGTAAACAGTGGGCACTCGAATGACGTGAAGAGTGACGACAGACCCGACGCACAGCGACGTTAGTGGTTAAGGTACTGCGGAAAGGTTGGGATTTCGTATAGATCTAGCTGCCATTGAGCGTAGTACTTGTTATCAGCGTTGTATGTGTTAGTCCTGATCGCTTCGGTAGCTATCCATCCCGATGTCTAAATTGATCCTTTCTAAAATAGAAAGCCTTGCGAAGCGCCTAAATAAGATTATCTTCAAAACTAAACAATATACAGCGGGCCCGTTTCTGTTTTGCAGGCATAAAATATAACTGGGAACAAATGTCCAATACAATTCATATACGCATATCAATACCAAACTATGCAATTGTCCATTATCCCTTTTATATTTCTAATAAATAACAACTTTATTGTGTTATAAAGTTATGTCGAACTGCTATTCGAGTGTCGAATAGCAGTTCGACATTTGCTTAAGATTTTCCTGTAAACTAACTAAGGTAACAAAGTCTGTTTATTTCCGCGGATCGGCCACCTACAGGTTGGAAGACCGGTACCACAGATACTGTACTACGCCGCCTACTCAAATTTATTAACGTACCATTAACGACCTCATTCAGATCAGGGATTTCCCTGTCTTTTAATATAATATAGTTAGCCATCTAACATCGTGGTAAATAGTGACAACTGGCATAACTGGAAAATTAACAGCCGAGCTTGCCGATCCCTTGAGGTTAACAATTTATGAATTTATGGATAGCTGTATACCAGCTTATGCCTTTATAAATATATTCCGCCTATAAATACGCGGCCACGAGAGGTTACCATGGCAACAGTGAGGAGGAGGTGGAACAGACGAGAGAGATGCACAGCAAAAATCCTGTTATAATTAAATAAAAAAACTAACCAGCGAGCATAACAGAAATAATTGCGTGTTTGTGGCTTTGTTTGGAATCAATCTCCAGTAGCTAGTTCAACAGCTAACAGACAAGTTTACAAAAGCAGAACAATAAATTTATATTCATATTAATTAATATAATTAATCTTTATGTTATCTGAAATAAAACGACTGCTTTAAGACTACAATGTCCTGAAATAGCAACATATTAACCATCTGCATAAAGTGAAGTCCATGTGCGTGGTCAAATTGTTTAAAAAAAAGGTTAATATATTTTTAGATGCAAATTTCTGAAAACAAATACATACAGAAACCACTAATGTCGTAAAACTGAGAAAGAGAAATGGCTCACTAGCTTGCGGATAAATCAAATATTGATAAGCTCCTGTAAAGTGTTTCGTTGAGATTTCTGAAAAACAAACCTTTATTGGGAAGATATCTCCAAGAGTAGGCTACTTATTTCACATTACATCGATCAGAGGCAAATGGAGACGTTTTTCTAACCAAATTTATATAAAATACTTAAACACTCCACAACCACGTGAGAGTGGCAAAAAAATGATTATACTCAAAATAAACCCTACCTTCCACGCTATTCCAAAAATCCTTCCATTCCATCTCTGTTTCTAATACAAGAAAGGACCCACACAAGGCACACTGAAATTGTAACGGAGATGAATATAAACCAATAGGAATGATGGAATCCCCATTCTTAACCAATGAGTAACCTTGCAATGCTTCTTGGATAAACAAACGAACATTTCCGCCAATACAAAGCATGCTGGATGTTGAAGTTAACTTGAATAACTTGAAGTCGCTAGCTTCTTCACTTAGTTTTTATATATCACCACAAGGTAGAGAGGATAGTTGTTAATATCTTCTTTCGTATAAATTTCTTAGGTATAGTCGTTCAATCGTAGTAAGCATAAGACTGTAGCTATGAAGACTTTCGTGGAATACAAGCGATCCATTTTTCCATGCCACGCCTTGTCTTAAAAGACTACATACACCAGCATTCAGCATCTAACAAACCCTTCGGTTACATTCTCGGATTAAATGTTTGTCAAATTAGAGAAGTAGGTACTACGTAGATTGTTTAACTTGTACTCTCATATTTTTTTAACTTTTAATCAATTTAATTGATAGTAACGAAAGTTAATCAGTTTAAAATAGTTAATGCATATATTCTTTAAGCAGAGTTCTGCGGTAATGAAAGTTTTACTTGAAATATTGAATTTACTATTGAATAGTTCAAGGGACTAGTTCCCAACTAAGGAATTAACCAAATTTTATGATCCATTTTTCATTTTTTGCATTGGTTAACGTTGACCCCCACCCACTTGCTTTCAGAACCATGGATTTGGTAAAAATTAAAATAAAATTACAAAATAAATATTCAGGTATAGGCCTATCAGGATTAAATTGTTTTTCCTAAACTGGAAGTCGTTTGTGTTACTGGAGTCGGAACACGGCAAAATTGAGAACAGGGGCGTTCAATGACCTGGAGAAAAACAACCTTCGCCCCCCCTGCCCCCAGAGGGTACTCTCACCGTCTACAGTCGCTTTCCTGGTACATTCAGGCAGAGAGCGTGCCCCCACTCAAGGGAGCTAATTCAGGATAGATCAAAGGATTAAAAAAAAAAAAAAAAAAAAAAGACACTCAATGAGAGCTTTGTGTGGTGACTCATTACCATACCAATAAACGCTACATTTTAAAAATCAATTTACTTAAATAACAGTATATCAACAATGTACAAAAAGTAGAAAATGAGTACATAAATACAATATAAATTAAACAAAGCTCCAAATTAAACCATTTCTATTTACAGGCAAGGCTCAAACCCTGAGATTTGAAACAGATAATCATCCCAATATGAGATTAAGTTACGTGGCTGTAATTTTCAGCATGAAATCACCCAAAGAAAGCTCTACAGTTATTCAAGGAGTAATCCATAAAGGAAGCCTTCAAGACTCAATTACGTCTACAGTTTAAGTTTGCCTCAACATAACGTATGAGATGTGAACTATATAAAAATATGCACAGATTCTGTAGTCATTTTGCTTCAAATAACAAACATAGTACAACATGTGTAGATTCATATCCGTTACACTGAACAATGTGATTGAAATTAGATTTTCACAAAACGAGTCATACACTTAAGTGATTTTCACCACGGCAACATGAATTCAGTGTGCGCCATAGTGGATTATGGCCTAGATTTCTTGGAGTAAAGTCTGGGTGAGGTCACCGAGGTTTAAGCCAATGAGCTGGGACCCCAGGAGAGGAGAGCTCAGTTGTAGCAGGTGAAACAAGACGGACTCTTGAGGCAGTCCTCAGAGTAGCCGTCCCCGTCTTCCTCATCATCGTCCTCATCCTCGGTGTCTGACTCTTCGTAGAAGCTGATGGTGGCCTGAACAGGGAAGTTCCTCAGGAGGGCCTCCCCGTCGCTGTAGAGGTAGTCAAACGACTTTGATTTGGGCCAGAAGAGCCTAAGGTGCAAACACAGGTCGATGGTAAGGTTAGAAACATTTTAAGAACATTTGACAGCAACAACTTTTCCCCTCCCCTTTTTTTGACCGAGAGAAGCAGAGCTGATCATATTGGTCAAAATGATGAGGTGCTCAGCCAAAATGATCAGCTACACCGAGTGTTACACCGCATGATGAGAACATGGCCAGTGCCATGAGGCGTGGTTCTGCATGGCACGGCGTGGGAACAAACAGCTGCAGCACATACAAGATTGTGACACGAGCACAGCTAACCCTCATGAAAGGAAGCCCATTTAAAAATAAAAACAGGAAATGCTGACCTGACAGGATGTTGAAATGATTGCGACTTCCCATCAACCATGTTGGTCCTTGGTGCAGAATGTCTGGCATAGGGCTGTGGAAATAAGAGTGGAGAGAGTGAGCGTTGATTTGGTGAACATTTTCACGTTGCCAAAACAGTGCTCGACGCCCCAAAACGGCGTCAGGCAAAAAGACATCTGTGAGAAACCGTTTCCCTGGCTTTCCCAGAACCAGAGGCGTCTGGTTTAGTTTCCCTGGGACCAATGGGGAAGTGTTAGTCAGAGGGCCAGACGCCCAACGTGTTGCCTCTGGTGTCAGCTCTGCGGTCTTTGGATAGGCGTAGGCCGCAGTGCCAGATGGCCCCGTGTTCCCAAAGCTAAAATTCTTTTCACCCCTGCCACCCATTGCCTTGTATCTGCCGAGTGGGTTGGTGTCAAAAACAGCTTAGTCCTTACACCTTCTGCTCTGGCACACTCCCGCTAATTCTCCACGCATTCCAGTCTGTCTCCTGCACTCTCTGATGTCCTTAACTAACCTAACCCCCACCCACCTAGGCGATCTTACTGCAGATAATCACATAATTAAATAAAGTTTAAATCTTTTCACCAAAGAGATGGAAATTCATTGAATGGATTTACTGGTGTCATTGTTTTTGGCATGCTGGGCTTCAGTTTAACGGATATGATGTCATGTATATTGTAACACTTTAAATGCACTGGAAGTTTATTAAACATTTAGTCATTTAAACCTCCCACGCACACATCATCTTCGAATGCATCAGAACCACAAACCTAAGCGAAATTGGTAAGTGAAAAAAAAAACCCAACTTACACAAGGGAGTCTGTTCCTACGACAGCCGCTTTGCGCATCCTCGCTGCTCGCGAGCCAGGGTCGCCACAGGACAGAATGACTGCAGAGGGGACACGAGCCACATGGTTAGCGTCGATCAGACGCGCTTTTATTTACATACAATACACCGACAAGTTTAATTTACGACTCTGAACTACAGAACCTAACTCAATTTAATGTCGGTTAAAAAGCCTCACCTTCTCGGACAAAAGCAAATGTGCGATTTTGTTTTATAATTTCGAAAAACACGTTGTTGCCGTATTCAATATGTTAATTTCATAGGTAATTGCTCTCAAGCGAACATAAGTCGTACGAAAACGCACTGAACATTACGTTAAGCAATACGTCGATATTTGCCGAATCAAATTTACTATCGTATTTTACTAACCTTTAATTTCAACTAAAGAATTAAGTTTTACTGAAGCAGGACAAAAACAAATATAGATCGACAATCGACGCTTACCTGTCGCTGTGTACTCGCGTATAAGCGTTCGAATGCGAACGTGAAAGGTGAATTCCGGCTAAGGATTTCTGTCTGTTATCCTGAATTGCGGATTCCATCGCTGTGTTTAGCAGATAGTGCACACACAAAAAAATGCGTTTTCCTCTGCGTTGCAAATCGTAATCGCGTAGAGTCTATGACTGGAAACGTCCTGGAGGCTGCTGTTAGTGGCAGTACTGTGTGATCCAGCTTTATAAAGACATCAGCCGGGGGAGGGGGGGTAGGTTCTTAGTGGATAGGTGGAGGGGGGGCTGGGTTTCCATATGATCAGAAGGAAAGGGGCGGAGGGTGCTTACCAAACGATCGGGGAGACAAGCTGTCTTCTGGAGTGAAGAGATGCCCAGTTGTATAAACAGGGAACCCCAGCGAGAAGGAGAGAAATCTGTTACCATTATGGAGACTACAAAAACACATAGGAGAAAAGTTAGACACCATCTGCGAGAAAGACGACGGGAGGCCGGGCAGCAGAGGGGTTGGTATGTAATTAAGAGAAAATTAGTTTCCAGCCCTGTTGTTTTTTCAAGGGCTCTGTTTAAAGTTGAAGCTACCATCTATACTATTCTACGTAGAGGTACACTCAATTAGGTGCATTGATACAGGCCTAGCAGCCTGATAAAAGATAATTATTTTATATTATATTTTTCACTTAATTAAAGCATATGATATTCCTAGATTTTTGAAACACCGCGTGTGATTTAGAATTATCTGTAAAATACAATATTGTAATTCAATATCTGCGATACATAAACAAGAACGGTGGAAAACATGTTTAAATTTCAGAATCACAAAAGTAAACGTATCTAACTTTAAACATTTTTTTTAAGTCAAAATACCGTTTACGTTAGGTAAGATAAACTATTGGTCGTTTTAATAGAACAAATATGATTAAATTCTTTCAGAAATTCAACTGCTTCTACTCGCTGAATTACGGCCCTTGGTTTTAACATCTTATCAATCAATGTAGGCTATAAATGCAGGCCGGAGAGCACGCGTCTGCGGCCTGTTAGGCGAGGTGCGGGAAATGTCACTATGGGTCCGTAATGAAGTTCTAATGGGCACACAATGGACTCCGTGGCTCCGTTTGGAAAGATCAACTCGAGAACCATTACTATATTTACCCCCAGCCGAGACGGTAAACTGACACAAACGGCACAAATGGACTATGGGACCCCGAGGTACGACCGTTATTTGAATGCTTAAATGCGCGATCGGGCTCTTTTAACCCGTAAAATTAAAATTGTTGATTGACTTTAATTTAAAAGTCAAAATATATACAAAATTAAGAATGTAGACAAAATATATTATAAGCAATACCAAAGACTAGATACTTTAAATCAAGTGAAAATGTCCGTAATCGTATACAGTAACCTTTTGTACTGCTTTAGCCAAAGTCACGACATTATCCAGTTTTTAACTTTCACTGTGGATTTTGTTTTAAGGTTGTGTGCAGCGTTTTCTGCACACATTAAAATGAAAAACCTAATGATTTGCCACATGAATGTAAATTAGGGACGATAAAAGGGTCGAGAGCGTAGACTTCGTAGATTTAAAACATTTGGATACCGGTATTGGATGTTTAAAAATGTTTGTTCTAAATAATGTAAGGACAACAGATATATAAACCCTACACTGTGGCGCACAGCAGCGGACAGCGCTTTACAAACTTTAACAAATTGCGTTATAACGCCTAGGCAAAAGTTTACCCCCAAAGATCCAAATGCCTAATCCCCAAAATGAAGTCCTATCAAAACAGAGGGGGCAGACGGGGGAGCTGAACTTATTTCACATTTGCTGATCAGAATCCTGTGGACCTCCCCCGGCCATTATCCACTACCCAGCAGCGCTCTCCTGTAGTGAGGAATGTTGGTAATCGCGGGCCGATTGAGCTGCAGTTTCGTTGTGTGAAAAACCGTTGGGAGGCGAATGAGTCGGGTGTAGGATATTCGTTTTTAAAATGAATGTATTGTGATCCGATCTACCACCTAACTTACCAAAATTAAGATAAAACTAGCTGAGGACGAAAATATAGTACGGCCAGAAGGCGTATAATGGTAATCCGATTTATGATAATTTTGTGCCTTCACTTAATCCTAAAAATCACCGAGTCTGCTGAGTCATATTAAAGGCGGGTCCAAATGGCAGAACTCGGCCTAAACAGGGAATGGCTGTTTTTATTTTTTAACGCCTAGAGATATTTTGTGCATCTACAATTTTATAAAACAACAAGAACTTGATCTTTTATTATGAGACTAAATGCAGAACCAAGTTTGTTAGCAATGTGTATAGTTTTATTTAATGCACTAAAGACCCTCGCCATTTTGTTAATATGTTCATGTTCATAAACTGCTTTAGTTGTGTTTTTTTTTTTTTTTAAACCGTAAATCAGACCCAGCGCTGGGTGACTTTGTCCACTGTTGATTAACAGAGAAACTGAAATGTGAGGGCAATTGGTCTCGACTGTTGGCACATAGGCCATGCCTTACTTGTTGGTTTGATGCTGTCGACGCTCACACTCATGCCAGCCCTTCTGAGGTCCTATATACTCTCCCATTTTATCTTGCTCGACTGAGTTGAGCCTCTGGGGAGATCAGTGCCCAGATCCCACTGATCCCAGATCAGCACCTAGGGTTTTTTTCCTTCACTTCAACCCGTCACTAACGCTGCAGCAGTGTCAAAGGCGGAGTCTCGCTGCAGTACATTCTGACTCGTGCGGTGTAGAGGTTTTGTTTACCTACCATGCAGGCTCGCGACCGTAAAAAGAGCACAGTTTCAGGAAATCAAGGTTCTCTTGGTTAATGCTCTGAAGGCCGTTTGCCAATCAGCTATGTAAATGTTTTTAATACTGTTTTTTTTCGGACGGTGGGGGCACTGAGTGTTTATCTGTCCCGGGCCGGCTGCGAGTCAGAACGTCCGGCCATGTGCGTTTTCTTTCCGAACGTTCTCATCGAAGATCGCGCACTCCGATACTCCTACAACGCATCACTCATCTCAAAGACGGTCGTTTTAAATCACCGAAGATATGTGGTCGATTAGCGGACGTTTCGCGCGCGAAGGTTCTGCGTTTGTGATCAAGACGTCTGGGTTGTCAGAACGTCCGGCCATGTGCGTTTTCTTTCCGAACGTTCTCATCGAAGATCGCGCACTCCGATACTCCTACAACGCATCACTCATCTCAAAGACGGTCGTTTTAAATCACCGAAGATATGTGGTCGATTAGCGGACGTTTCGCGCGCGAAGGTTCTGCGTTTGTGATCAAAACGTCTTGGTTGTCAGCTGAAGGCTGTGTGTTGTTTGTGTCACAATAAATCATTTGTCAAAAAAGACTACAGTGTTTTCAGTTTTCCCTATTACCCAGAATCCACGTGTTATACTCCTGTTGTCATCGTTTTTCTGATGTTCAGCTATATCAGATAGATTCCAATGAAACAGACTAAATGTGTTGGTTGGAGCGTCTTTTAAACATTAGGTTTATTTGTTCAGGTACACTGAGATTGCTGCCAATAAAAATGTGGCATTTTGTGTTGTGTGTGTATACAAATCCCATTGCTTGACATGTGAAATGGTACAGCCATTTTATCTATGACCCCGGGCCTGGGTCACGCTCCGTTCTTGACCAGAGTTGCATGTGTAACAGTGTGACCCTTCTATTCACACTCCTGCCCACACCAGAAAACTCCAGGCTGGCTGCGGAGGTGTTAGAACGACTCCGCCCACCTCACACCTCCACGAGCACACTCCAGGACCCACATCGCCTCCCCCCTACTCTCTCCTAGCACCTTGTTAGACTTGAGTCTCACCTCCAGGAGAAACACAGTCCAAGTCCCAGGCTGGGATCCCCGTTCCCAGATCAGCACCTATAGAGGTCAGGGGTTTGTGCACCTCTGACCTCCGCATACACCAATCAGCAAATTCCAGGTTTGACCTGTGCACTCGCGGGCTTATTCTCTCCATCTCAGAGATGCAGACACAGCAGCGTATACACCCACTTTCACCTACATTTACAGCCACTTCCATGTATTTTGTGACAAAATACCAACCCAATACACGTATCAGAATTCAATTACAAAATAGTAGGGCAAAAACGCATCTAATTACATTATGGTGCTCTCAAAATCCTTCTAATACATAATAGGGCCCATTAATATGACAAAATAATTTGTAAATGTAAGGCACGTATTCTGTGTAAGCTATATAATCTTGCCAAAAGAGTAACTCTTCCCCTGTTGCGCATGTGTGGAGAGGAGTTAATTAAGTTCTTAATGCAACGATATATACTTACATTTACTATTAGGGATAGCTTGCGTCCAGTAGTGATTTTCTTACACCTGATCGAGATAACTAGCCAGATTGATATTAGCAAACATTGCTAGAATACAGTATTACAATTAACGCGTTTATACTTCCTCAATTATCAGTTCAATTCCTACGTATTTAATACGTACGAGTAGGTTACATTTTGTGTTTAACAGCAATGTTTACAAGTTATATAGCCTAGTTACCCAATTTTACGAGTTTTGTTTTGTTTTTAAACGTTAGTATGATTTTTAGATTTTTTTAAACATATTATATACCAATTGTAATAACATTTTAACATAAATTACGTGAAATACAAATTACAACATTGTAAAAAGTAACTTAATTGTGTATTTCAAAAGCACGATAAATACCGTCGTCCCTTCCATTACACTTAATGCACTTTTAACAAAGTCTTAAAGATATCGTCATTTCAAGGTTATTCTGAACCAAATTCAACTTTTTGGGACAGCGACAATTTCAACGTTCTGTCAAGTCCCCAAATCTATTTTTGAATTCCTAAACAATTGTTAATAACCAGGTAAGTAATGTAACAGTCAGTTTTTATCAGTTGAGGCTCATGAACCTTAATATGGGTGGAACTGTTGAAGACAGCCAGCACCCTCTTGTGATCAAAGGTGTATACTGCAGTTTCAACCGGCCTATTTCGTACTGCGTTGACATTTCTTAACCGTAAGCATTGCCCATTTGAAAACGAGGCTTCCGATTAAGTGAGGATAAACGCCAACGTCGGGAATCGTTTTCAACGTGGCATTTAACCCCAATATGTGAAGGGTAACGTCAAAACAAAACAAAAACAAACTAAGAGTTTTTGTAAGTGTCTCTGAATTAATTGCCCTGACCGAGGGGGCCTGGATAAGACGGAAACCTCTGGAGAACATTCCACCAACGCCTTCGCAAAGTTCAATGGAAAGGCAGCCATTGGGTGGTGCGTGTAGCCCTGTTAACCATGTGAGGGGGGCACCCTGTGAATTTACTTATCAGTACACTACCCAGTCTCCTCCGCCCTAAACAAAAACCCCCCGCAATCTCCACCCCCCTGACAGCGACTACAAGAGGCATGGGGTCCTCCAGAATCAGACTGTGGGTAATGCATGGTAGCGAATTTAGTCCAGCAGGCACGCATGGGTTCGACCTTTGATCAATCGCCCTCGAACACTGGCGAGGTTTGGAGTTAAGCTCATTATTCTGCCGTCGACATGTGAATAGAGATTAGGAGAAATTTGGAGAGAGGGGGAGGATCTGTAACCTCCCCAGCCCCCATACGCACAAACTGATGCCCCGGACCCAGTACTGTCGCCTCATTGGAGCAATCCGTCCACCTGTGGCTCTGCTCAGGTAGGTCATTACTCTCGTCTCACCTTTCCCCATCTCTAACCTAGCCTGCGTTTCGGTCCCACCGCAAGACTGGCTGCGCTCCATAAATGTCTTTTTTAAAAAGCGCAAACTTTTTTTCCCCGCTTGTGTTCCGGGCACTGTGTTTCTGCTTATGGCCGCTCGGTTCTGTCGTGTCTGCCGGTTGTTTTGTTTTACTTTATTTTATTTTTAAACAGTTGAAAAATGTCCCTCTGTGTATCATCATTGTAACCAGAACCGAATTCCAACTGGATTCCAACAACAATCCTCAGTCCTGATTAATGTCTCACGGCCTTTAAAAAGAAATTAGTTGAAACTGAGGGTAGCCACTTTACTTCAAATTCACTCGACATTCTGTTCTCCAACTGTCGTATTATGAATGGATTATCCTTCGAATATGCTCAACATATGTAGTTTTGTTTATAGCTAGTGAATTGTCATAGTGATGTAAAAAGGGAGAAATTGATAATTGATATTTGCTGTTATTTAAAGAAAAGAAGAAATCCGAGAAGATATTACTGAGGTAAAACGGGATAAATAAATATAAATTCTTTAGTCCAAAGGTAGATGCCCTCATCTCAAATCTGGGGTATTAAACCTCACTGGATGTAGGTTTGGGAAAATTCACCTTCACCAGTTTACACAGTTACCGATTTCGGGTTCTCCTCAGAATTAACACTCTCCTTCTTTATTTCTGTTTGGCAGTCGGTCTCTCTCACCTTGAGCGGGAGCGGGTTCGAGTGGGGCTCCCCCTGGCTGTGCTTGTTCCAACGCAGATTTCAGCCCTATTGGGCCTGTTTGGGATCAGTGTAAATAAGGGTTCTGTTTTTTGGGACACCAACTGGAGATTTTTAATTTTTAACCCGAAGCCAGTGGTAGTGTTTGTTTGAACTGTACCGTTGTTGAGCTCGGGGGGGAAAAGTTCAGATGTTCGGGGAGAGAACTTCGGAGCACAAAGAGGAGAAATCTGTCTGCAGCAGGACAGAATGATGTGCTCGCCCTAAAAAAGAAACGGAACGACTGGACCTGAACAGAACCTCGACCGTGACCCTGACCGTGACCGTGAGAGGACCTCAGAAGCCTCCGAGCCTCACAGAGTGAAGAGCGGACACAGCGCGTGCTGTGAGGGGAAGCGTTGTCGCGCGCTGCGGAGAACGCTTTGCTCGAGGGACCGCGGTCGGTGAGCGGCAGGTTCAGGACGAGACAGGGCGAGCCGTGGTCATGAGCTCCTCTGGTCTGGAGCTGATGGGCTTCTTCCTGGGCCTCCTGGGTATGGTCGGCACCGTGGTGGCCACCATCCTCCCCAACTGGAGGACATCGGCCTTCATCGGCTCCAACATCGTGACGTCGGTGGGGGTCATGAAGGGACTGTGGATGGAGTGCGTGTACCAGAGCACGGGGACTTTCCAATGTGAGACCTTCAACTCCATGCTGGCGCTGCCCTCTGACCTGCAGGCCGCCCGGGCCATGATGGTGATCTCCACCGTGCTGTCGGTGCTGGGCTGCGCCATGTCCTCCCTGGGGATGCAGTGCACCGTGTGCCTGGACGGCACCGCCGCCAAAGCCAAGGTGGCCGGTACCGGGGGCTGCTGCTTCCTGCTGGCCGGCTTCTTCAGCCTGGTGCCGGTATCCTGGATCACGCACGAGGTGGTGCAGAACTTCTACCAGCCCAACGTGCCCACCAGCCAAAAGTATGAGCTGGGCGAGTGCCTGTACCTGGGTCTCGCCAGCGCCTCCCTGTCCATGCTGGGGGGCGCCGTGCTCTGCCTGTCCTGCTGCGACGTCCAGGACGGTCCGAGGGCACGCGGGACGGGCTACCCCTACCCGGGACGCTCTGCGGCGCCCCCCAGGGCCAGCGCCCACGCCATGGCATACCGCCATCCCGCCGCGCAGAGGGTCGGCAATACCGTCGGCCAGGGCCCGGCCCAGGAACACAGTGGCTCCAGCGCCAGCAGCCGCTCCGGACCGCCGGCCCACAAGTCCAAGAAATTACCCCAGCACAACGCGGCCGCTGGCTACGACGTCACCGGGTACGTCTGACCGTCCCATTGGCCGCCACCCCCGGCTTTGGCGGCATCAAAGTCATTGGTCCGTCCACAACAAAGAACCACTGTGGTTTTCAATTGGCCGAAGAGGAAGATTTAAGAAACATTGTCTGCTAAAAGACCACAGCCCCCATGATGGTAAGAACTGAGCTGGTCTGTCGTGTCTACAGAAGAAGGCAGGACTTATGTCCTTCTGTTATAGATGTCAAGTGTGTTTTAACCGCTGAGAAAAATATGTTGTTATTCTCACGAAAATAAAGACATTTATGGGACATTCATTCTTTGTGTACTGACCATGCCCTTGTGACCACTGACCAGCACAGATAAGGTTTCTTCAGCGCAAACAGTCAGGGCTAATAATTGACGGGGTATGGCTCTCCAAGTCGGTGGCCTCAACAGGATGGTTGGATCATACCTACCGAAACTGGACCCTCGTGACTGCAAGGACAGGTCTGGCTCAGTGGCCAAAAACACTACAGAACCTTTTTAAGTGTCCATCAAAGTCTAATCAGCACAGATAGAATGGAGAATGCTTGCAGAAATGAAGGGTTCCAGGTGGAATTGGTTTAAATACTCTGTATAAACCTGAAAGTGCTTCTGTGTCAATTAATTTCTATCTAATCTGTATCCAACTGTATAAACTGAATTTTTGTTTTGTTTTGTTAAATGTCAAAAAAAGACTTCTCTGTATAGGAATTCAAAAGTTTAAACGGGGGTGGGGCAATCATCTGAGCCTT
>JAOYSI010052365.1:0-25534 GCA_025775065.1 Hiodon alosoides
CCGTTGCTCAAAACCCCGCCCCCCTGCTTGAGGGGGGAGCGGCTTCAGCCCTCCATAAGCCCCGGGTTTGCCACAATCTATAATATATATAAATATATATATTTTTATTATTATTAATATTTTTTTTACTACTTTGTACACCCAATTGTTGGAAATTCATTGTTCTATTAAATTAATTTAATAATTAAAAAAGAAAAAGAAAAGAAATTCAGTCTAATGTTCAGTTTTAAAATAAGAATAATGATACCATGGATTCCGCTATCAAGAGAGTGAAGTTCAGTAATTAATCTCTAATTAGGGGTTCGAATAGCTATGCTGTATGATCCCTATTGTTTCTTTTGTTTCTTTTGTTTTTTGTATTATTATTATTTTTTTTAATTGTGGCTCAAGCTTGTCAGGTTTTTCTTCTTCTTACAATTCCGATGTTTCGTCTGCTGTTGGACAATTATCTCAAGAACTGACTGGTAACCCGTCCACCGCTACTCAGAGTAAAGGCAACCATCGGCCTATAGCAGGGAGTACAGCCGTGAATGTTTCACACAATCAAAGTCTGGGAATCCAGCAGTTACAGTTAGCAACATTTAGGCCAAAATTGTTGTGCAAGACGCATTTTTCACAGACGTGGCTTGTGTCAACGGGGCGTTTACACAGAATGTTTGCTTTAGTAAAATAACCATTTGAACAGTTCTACAGTGTTTACAAGAACACTTCAATAGAGTTTTATTTGCCCATCAATCTGGTGATTGCAGCTGTGCAGAGAGGCGTGAATGAGTTCTTCGGTAAAATAACCGTAAATCGTGGAGAGCCTGCTAATGAATCAGAATATGTAAGTAATGGGTCAGAGCATGTGCTCCAGGACATTCTAGCGAACACTGAGTCTGAAGAACTAAAGGCTTCTAATGGAAAGCTGTGTATGTGTGCACAGACTTTGTGTGCTTTATTTAGTATGCGAGCTACAAAATTGCACAGAATGAGTTGAGAGACGGAACTACTGGGACTAAAGAAAGGAGGTGGTAGCACTAGTGGAACTGCAGAAAAATAAAAGGTCAATTAAAGGCCAAGGAGGAGGAAAGCTGACAACAAATCTGCTGATAATTTCAAAACACGAGTTGTGAGCGTTATCTGATTCTAGAGCAGTGTGTCTACCAAAATAGATCACTTCAAAACACAACTTGTGGGTATTATCTGATTCCAGAGCAGTGTGTCTAGCAAAAATAAGAGTTCCATGCTGAAATGCCTATAGGAGGACAAAAGGTCCCAACAAAGAACTTACTAACATACTAAACAGATTGTGTTCTTATGGTATAATGTGACTAAGGCTTATTATTCAGATATGCCATTATTTTGATTATAAGACAAAGACCAAATCAAAACTTTGACAACCCGTTAATCGCATTTATTAAAAACGCATTCTTTCCTTATTTCTTCTACTCATAAAAAGAAAACATCATTGAATACAATTATGTGAAATGTGATTTGTGGGTTGCCAAAGTTTTGATTTGGTGAGACAAAGGCTTTTCATGTGCAGAGGATGTTTTCCCTTTTAAGTGGTTTCTCCCTATTGTAGACCATCCGAATACCTTGCTTGCAACTGTTCATAAGCTACAACTTGATTACTGGAACAGAACGCCTCTTTACAATTAGAGGGGATTGGTTGTTTTCTGCGTTGTAGCTATGCAATCATATTCACTCAAATTGCCATTGGCAAGGATTCGCTTAAGGAACAGCTGTGTTTTTATCAGAATTAAGTAGGGTGTATTCTGTTGTCAGACTGTGTTCTGAGTGTCTGCCTACCTAATATATTTTGCTAATAGTACTCCATTAGCCATTAGAGTGGTATGGGGATGTGACTCCATACCACTCATCTCAACGCAGTTTATCATGCTTTGCTGCCTAAATCATTAGGAATTGATTTGCCCTGTTGTAAATATAACATGGGTGATGTGATCTGTTGCATATGTCTTCATAACACATTAGTAAGGTTGTAGATGGTTCCCAGGGCAGCACATGGTTGTTGTAATCGCTGAACGGAATCATTCTACCGAAAAGCCATTGCAGAGAGAAAGTTCACTCAGGGATAATTAAGAAGTTTCTATCTTGTTTGACCGGTTAATAAATTTAAAATAATTGTATTTCTGCTTTCAGCATACCATCGATTATTAAGCCCTAGACGTACAACGGCATACTTCAAACCTCTAATGTGGGGGCATCATCTTTTTACGGTTTACTTGACAGTAATATTTTGACAATTTCTGTTAAAAATCAATAACCTACATGAACACATCTCTATTGTGCTAGCTTCCACTGCTGTTCTCTCTTGCAGGCTTTAACATAAACTCAAGGACACGGTAGGCAGTTCTGGTTTTGGTTCCACCTTAATCCCTTAATAACCAAATTTGGTCAGTTAGCATGCTACGGCTCCCGGTACTTGGTACTTGGTAACTAAAGAGACCGTAAAAGTCTGTAGGGCTGTGGAAATCCAGGGACAGGGTTGCCAGCCGATTCTCTCTGAAGTTCTGGCTGGTAAAAACCAAAGCAGCCATTATTGCGGTCCTGGCCATTTTTGAGTTCCCAAGCAAGGTCGAAGTAATTTAGCATCTCCCGGTTCCCACGTATAACGCAGCTCTTTATTCTTTCATGAGAGTGATAGACTTCCACTAGTACATCAGAACATTACTTTTTGCATGTCATCTATTCAGCAAACGCTCTTATCCAGAACAAGGTATAAAAAGTGCAACTAGTAAAGAGGATCAAAAAGTGTAATATAGAGGCTACAATGCCCTGTGGTTAAGTACTCAGGAAGGTACACTGACAAGTCCACTATTCCAAACACTGCTGAGATTCTGATAACAATCGACAAGCTCAACTAGGTCCTAAAATCCGCTTGATGCAAGAAGCACTATAGGAGCCAAATATTCTACACTATATATGTAACTCAATATAACCATTGCTCTGTCAGTGTATGTTATGGGAAAAGAGATTGGTCAAACGTGTACAGAATGCTTTTGAAGAAGAAACATATTTTCTCTTTACACCACTACCAATCTTCAGGACTGGAGGTGAACAATGTGAATCACCCTCAGTCACCCTTGATAAACTAAGAGAACGGTGAAAATGAGTTTGGGAAGAAAGGGAAAAAAAAAAAAGTTTTTCATTAACGGTCCCGATTGGGAGGAACGTCATTTCACTATTACGTTGCAATGAATAATAGGCAGCATATCGATTACTGATGTAAAAGGAGTTCTATGGTGTTCTATTTGTTATTATTATTACCATTCTGACAATTCCTCACTGTCTGCATTCCAACATATTGCCTAGTTGTTTACATGCAAGTCTTAGGCTGGGTCAAATCTCAGATTCAGCAAGAAAAAAAAAATACTCACGTCAAAGTTTTGATCCCGGCCTTAGTGAAAAATTTTGGACTACAACCAAATCAAAACTGAAAACCGTTAATCACATTTAATAAAACTGTACTTAAAAGTGTTTTCTTTTTTTTTGTATGCTAATTCTTCTACTCATAAAAAGAAAAATACATTGAATACAGTTATGTTAAGTGTGATTAGCGGGTTTTAGCTCTAGTTGGATATTACACACTTTCTAATCTACAGTGTTGATCAGAAATGAAAGGGTTCAAGTAAGTATAATATACTGTAACACTACAAAGGATATTGTTCAAATCATGAAAAAAAAAAAAAAGTTTTCATGAGGTTTCTCGCTGAAGAGAGTTAGAAGAGTAATCATAGCCCACAGTAATATCCTAGCGGTCTGAAAACCGAATGGTCTGATAGAATGTAACCAGTTTTTTTTTTTCTTTCTCCATCTACCATTAAAAGCCGATGTCATTCTGGAGATATTGCAATCCGCACTTGCAATTTCACAGTGGTTAACTGCGCCAATGACGGTCCTAGCAACTTATTAACTTATTATCAAAGCAGATAGTCTATAGTTCTGAACACAGGAATAATAAGGGCCTGTGCCGGGAATGGGACATGTTATGTCATGATCCTGTCATTCACATATCTGATTTGTCATATCTTCCCCTTCTGTAATATATGTCAGTGCATTTGCAGACTTTCCCGTAATGCATCCAGTGGGCTCTGCTAAAGTTTGCTCTTCTCCAATACCAAATTTATCTCCGCCTGTCTTCAAGAGGTCTCAGTGGATAAAACCTCCACCAAGTCAATCTTTTTAAGAGGTCCAATAATTAATTATTTTCCTCTGACAGAATTCACAGGCGCTCGATTAAACCCTACCCTGATGCCAAAGATTTAAAGTCTGATAATTATGTCAGCACTGAATCATTAAAAGAAGAAAAAAAAGAGAGACATTCCAGAAAATTTCTCAGACAAGCTCAACTGATTGTCCTCATGGAAAGCCTAACAGCAACTGGAGTGCACTCTTTTGTCAGCAGTAAACAGACCAGAGAACAGCAAAAAACAGAGAAATTCTTGAAGAACTGTGAAATAAGCATGATTATTAATTTTACAATTGATACTTCAGAGAAGTGACCACCACATAAGTGCAAAATAAAGAGACAAACAGGTTGCTCAGAACAATTTAACACGGCTACAGCCGTGTTACAGATCACAATCTGAAATGGTTGTGGTAGCTACTTGACTATGTTTCAGAAAGCTAACAATATAAAATATAAAAAATCTTCCTCTTTTGGTCACCTGCAATGCAGCCTGCAATGTAAAATTCACATTTCTCCTTACCTTAAAGATGAGGGTATGTGGGGCCTGTAACCTGACAGGGAGAGTGATGGTCAGCCTTTCACATTTTGCCCTTGCATTAACTGATAGTGCCACATAGAACATTGTGAGAGACATCTATGAATACACGTTTTCCTGGTAAATCATAGGTTCTACATGTGTTTATAACAATTATTGGGATGAATTCACTTTTTTAACAGAATTAACAGAATCAACTTGCATGTTTTTGTTTCACCGCCGATTCAGTACAGTGTCTAAAAGTAATCCAATGTTTAAAACCAGTATATACATTTAATTTATCAGTTGCTGTGCCTCCATTTTAATATGCAGAGTTATATTAATCAGTTTTGATGTCATTGTACACATAAAGTGCAATGGTGATATAGCATTCCCTTTATCTCCAGAATCAGGCCAGCGCTGGCTCTTCAGTTCATCAGCCTTGCACTGGGGAAAGGGGAAAAAAAAAGATGTATTCATTAAATAAAAGCAACTAAAACACATGCACGGTTATGGGTTCTCTGGCCAAAACCTACTGTCATGGCAACAGGAAACCTTGCAGTTCTATTCAAAACGCATGTAACGTCTGTCCCCACTGTTGACAGAGGGGCAGAGGGAACAGGTATTCCGATAAATACTATTGCTAAATAGACATTGAAATGTATAAACCGATTGTTGCTGAACATGACCTCTGGCATTTAACTGATATTGAAAATCTACCATGTTGACACATGGTATTACGCATCAGAGCATCTTTTAGATGGCTATTAACTGTACCTGCAAAGTGCAAACATATTTACATTACAAAAAGATTTTCATGAAAAAAAATTCAAATGATTGAATTCCACATATTGATGAACTGAGTTTTTTTTTTTCAGAACTGAACTGAGAGTACAATATAATTGGCAAAGTACCAATTTTTTCCCCTTAATTTATTTGTCAAGCATGAATATGTTATCCTTGTTATCCACACCTGTTTAGTTCAGCTTCTAAATAGATGTATATATACACGTATATATGGTATACGATTCACTTCATCTCGGATTTTAAGTTCACCCGCTGGGTTTGCGTTGCTGTAAATTATTAAGACAATTAACATGGTGCTCACAGTATGTATTTTTAAAATCCTTCGGTTATCATAGTCTTATACAGCTGGTATCAAAAGACTTCATTCGAGGTGAATGGTACCGATCCGGTCCGATCTCGCACCTCATGCCTGAACTAAATTACTGAACCAGGGCACTCTTATTTTCACAGCTGCCATTCTCTGTTCTTCTGGGAGCGCTAGCATCGATCGAGAACCCCGATAGCTTTCCGTTCCTGTGGTTGGCAGTCTGCCCGTGAGTGAAGCCCATGCAGGATCCCACTCACTGGATGGTATCTTGGAAAACGACACCGTCGGGTCTCCTGGTGCATTGCAAGGCCTCTGCTGTTTTGGCTGTCTTCTGTAAACGCTAACCTTTTGACCCTGTGTTCTGGTTCTGGCTGGCGTGCAGTCTCCCTTGAAACAAATTATATCCTGATCACACGCTGGACCCAGTGTAGATGTTGGGTCCTTCCTTTGGCTTGAAATTGAAATATAAATGTATGAAAATAATGATTTACTCTCCAATCTATCTGGCTCTATGTAAAAGAGCCCGTTAAACAATTGTTGTGTACATGTAATCCTTTGTTTCGTCTTCTTGCTCTACATACGGTTGAAAGGTTGCTTGACTCAAGAACATGAGATCATTTTGAATGCTAGAGACATTCCTTCCTTACACAAAAACCTAAAAAACTAGTCTACGGTTAGCCTTCATTTAAATTCATTATATCCTTCCACCATAAGAAAAGTTTTTGGTGGCTATGCTTACAAAGCAATATACCAAAGTACAGGCTTTCGGAAACTTGCTACTTGGGTCCGGTTAGAAAATAGTTCTCAGGTGCAGGCTGATGTTGTGAAAGTAAATATTTTACTAGTTAAATAGATCCTTGGGTCATCAGTCATTGGTCTATCAGGCAGATTAAAAGACTGGCAATACAGGCACCACAACGTTTCTGAATCAAACTATGCTTCAAAACAGTCACCGCTTTGTCTTTTTCATACCCTAGTTAGTACCACTTCTGTCAAAATCCCTAAAACAAATGATGCTAACTAATAATTGTATAATAATAATAATAATAATAAACAATTGTATGGTTGCTGTACACGTAGTTGCAAACCAGCTAACATGTTTTATTATTCATTTTACCGACCTTTAACAAAAACACCAAAACAAAAAACGCAGTACAAAATACCTTGACATTACACTGTTAAGTATCACATCATGTTACAACGATGCCATCCATCACATAGGAGTTACAGAAATTCAGTCAGGAACTGAGACAGAGGGAGGAATGTAGGATGAGAAAGGTGGTATCAGCTGACTCCCTACGAAGATTAATTGTGTTACTGTCACGTTTCACCTTCACCTTTTCTGTCAACCAATCATTCTATTAACATTCCACTAACCCATGTGCACTGTGTTTCATTCATCCTTTGTTTTCATTCGCCCTGCACTAACATTTCATTCCTTAATCAGTCACCGGTATTAGTCATTGTTTATCAATCGTTTGCCCTGCACTCCCCTGTATAGACATTAGTCTTGTTTCACTCCTCATTGCTGGATTGTCTTGTTGCCCATTCTTTCTTGCTCATCTATGAAAAATATTGTCCTGTCCCTGTCCCAGTCCATGTTCCTGTCCCTGTCCCTGTCCCTAACCCTGTCTCTGTCCCTGTCCCTAACCCTGTCCCTGTCCTTGTCCCTAACCCTAACCCTGTCCCTGTCCCTGTCCCTAACCCTGTCCCTGTCCTTGTCCCTAACCCTGTCCCTGTCCTTGTCCCTAACCCTAACCCTGTCCCGATCCCAGTCCCAGTCCAAGTCACTGTCCCTGTCCCTGTCCCTAACCCTGTCCCTGTCCTTGTCCCTAACCCTAACCCTGTCCCAGTCCCTGTCCCTGTCCCAGTCCCTGTCCCAGTCCCAGTCCCAGTCCCTGTCTCTGTCTCTGTCTCTGTCTCTGTCCCTAACCCTGTCCCTGTCATATTTGTATCCCACTGTGGCCCAAAATAGTATTTTAAATATTACTAAATTGGAATTTAGAAAAAAAATAATTCTGCATTAAGTTTGTTTTAAAGGTGTCAGAATCTTCTGATTAATTTTGATTGGGTTTATTCAACATGTAACTTCAAAGGGTTTATACCATTAAGCAAAGACATATTAGATGTGAACAGTCACACTTTAAATCTAAAGTATTATGCACATTAACTGAATTCAAAGGACCCAGTGAAAGCCTTTCCAGGAAAACATTGTTTAGTGATTTGTTGCCTTTTTTGTCTTGTGTGCAGTGAAGCCAGAATGAGGCGTATCTTGACAAGACTGAGGATGACCATAGCCCTTGGTAATAATACATGTGTTCAGTTGCAGGGTACATTCACAGGCCCTATTTCAGGCTCACACGGCACCGTGAAGGAATGTGGTTCCATCAAATCACTGTTTTGAATGGTTAACGATTCTGAACAAATTCCCCTGAGAACATTCAGATTGGCAGGGACTATACATCTGTACATGAAAATGTTGCTGGGTCAGAAAGGGCTTCTGCATATTTTTACTCTGCAGGTTGTTACATTCTGTGCTAAAAAAAAAATGTTATCATTATGTAAGAAACAATATGCATCTGATGTGGGTTTTTTTTTTCTTCTTCATTCTCACTTGTTAGAATTTAATGTTTATATGCAACTCTGTTGACAGCTTACCAAAATTAATTCAATGGTGACTGTGTGCTGTTATGAAACTTCAAAACCTAAATGAGAGTGGTCTGTCAATCATACTTCTCTGATTCCTTTCATCTCTTTGTTTTTCTTGATTTTCTTTTTTGCTTGCCCAAGATCCATTTCCAACATTTTACCACCCTCTGCACAAATTGTTAGTTTAGGCAAGGCTCTGAATTTCGGTCCTCTTTGATCTGCTGGGAAAGGAAAAAAGAGACATGGTAGACCGTACCCTTTCAGGTAAACTGCTTGCTGAAAAAAGAAGCAGAGACAGGGTAAGCCTTTGATTCTATACGGTTAATACCAGTGTATGGTTTTCCCGTAGATGTTCTAAACTACTAAAGCCTACGAATGCCTATTTTCATGTGGAATATATATATATATATATAATTTTTTTTTTTTTTTCATGGCAAAAGCAATCAATCATTGTTGTTTAAAGCCCTCACAGCTGTGAAGGGATTGTTTTATTTTTTCCTGAACTGGCAGTATCTCCCCTTCTGTCTGAAATGGGAGCCGTTTATTTTATACAAGCAACCAGGTCTGCATGATCAATTATGCTTATGACAGATAATGAATTACTACAAGAGAAGCTGGGACATTGAGAGACTATAAATGCCACAGCCAGAAGTTTAGAAATTGGGAGATATAGGCTTTGCTTTCCCTGTGAAACATTAATAAATTATGAGAGATTTAAAGAATCTCAACAAACTTTACCGCTTTTGTTTAAAATTAAGTGTTGACACATGCACTCGTAAGTCCTTTTATTTTCAGTTCAATACATGAAAAAGTAATACCCCTTAAACTTGGTAGGCAGCCACAGATTTTGACACATCTTAAAACAGTACAGAAAACACTAATTTTCCTTTGAAGTCTTCCGGAAGCACAGTCTTATCAGCTGGAAAAGCAGACATTAGCTGGATGTTCCGCGTGCTCATTCTGCAAAACCAACTCAGCGTCGGACAGTGTACTTGCATAATGTGTTTGAATTTAAAAGTCTTACTGTTCGGTTATTGACTGTAAAGTTGATTATGGAAGTAGCTATTCCCTGATACTTAAGAAATGAAGACTTATCGTAATCAGTTGTGATAATACAATCCTAAGCTCTCGCATGGGCTTGTGGTTAAAAAGACTTCATTTTCTTGGCATCTGTAGTCTATAATATACGTCAGTAGTATTGTCTTCATATGTACACAATCATATATACACAATCATTACAATTACCATTATTCTGATTATCCACAGCTAGATATAGCCATGTTATTTCCTTTTTCTCCACGTCCGTTCATTGATTTGTGTCATAATCAATGTAAGGTGTCCAAAGCATATACTTTCTAAAATGTTTTGATTAGCTCTCTTAAAACTGTTGCAACATTGTTACAAGCGATGGATTTCATTAAAGGTTTGCAGCCCCAACCTTCACCATTGATTAGGAAAGGAAGGGCTTGCGTGAACCTGAAATTTAGACGTCACAAGTGTGCAACAATTGCAGTTGATATTTTGAATTTGTTTCTAAATGAAGGTTAATCAAAGCCTTAAATCCATAAGTCACGCTCATTGGCACCTCGGTTCGCTTTCTGAGCGGGTTCTGGTTCTGTAATACAGGTTGGCATTCCTCATTTCCAGATGATGAATCAAACCGACTTAGGGCAATGGCATCGCCTGTGACAGATAGGAATTACATGGAAAAGAGTAAGTGAATAATCCTCTTGTTTTATTGCTCTTCACTTCACCTTGAAATCGGAGAAAAGATGCATCATTTTACCAGGACCCAGGGGGTTCATTCACAGATAGCGAACTGGAGATACTCTTTTAAAGTCCAAATTAATACAAGGATACAATGAGTCTCACATAAAGAAATAAATTTTTTAAAAACTTCAATTAAGTGTGATTCATTTGACATTGAATTGACCGCAATTCTGGCAGGGAAATTACCTCGATAAGAAGACTTGATTGTTAAAGAACCTTGTTCCACTCAACCATATGCCTGCAGTTGCTCAGGAAAAGAGAGCATATTGTGATGTATCAAATAGGTGTGCACCAATATGTTGAGGCGTATATACCTTGAACAAAGTAATCAGTTTACAATCAAATACACATCTCAGAATCCAATGATTAAGTCAAAGCTATTAATCAAATCAATGAGAACCTCATGAATAGCCTCCCCCACAGGCAGCACCCATTATACTGCTGCCTGGCCCGGAAATTTGAACTTATGACATAACTAGAATTTCCCATCAGATGTTTCTGGCCCGACAACTGTAGTGGATTGCGTGATTGACAATAATTGTCTCCAACCGTACATCAAATTTATCTCCACACAGCGACCCTCCACAGTGAATGACTGCAGGCCCACAACGTTCAGGCCACAGATTTAACATTACAGTTTACAAAGGCAAAATTAAACTGGGACAATTAAGTTAAATTTATTTACAGAAATGGCACACTCTAATCAATAAGCATCCATGATTTAAGATTTAACTGTTTGTTGAAGAAGCGTTTATGTATTTGGACAGTAACATTTTCAAATTATCCAGCTTTCCAATGTACTCAAAATTGGAATTAATTTAATTTAATATGGTAATATGTCTTCAGTATATATATATATGTGTGTGTATATATATATATATATATATATATATATATATATGTGTGTATATATATATATATATATGTGTGTGTGTGTGTATATATGTACTGCTGAAGGCGCCCTGTCTACGGCTGAGTTTGTGTCTGCTTGTGTGTGTGTGCCCTGCCTTGTGATTGACTGGCATCTTGGGTGTACCAAGCTTTGCACCTGGTATCTGTGGGTCGTTTTTGTGACATGCAGACGGAAAAGATGCAAACAGATGCTGCCTAATCAAAGTTTATATCAACCTCTTAATTATATTTATTTGGCAGTGGCCGAGCTCCATGCAAAGACTGCCAGAATACATGAGTGATCTAAACATAGACGTGGATTCGAATGAGTGACCCCTCCAAGCTGCCAGATTGGTGCCGATCAGTGTGCGGCGGGTTAACAGTGAATCGTGACCGGTTTTTTTGGTAGAAACCCAAGTTTGACTTGCAAGGGCAGCAGTCCCTTTGCGCTTGGATGTGCGGATATGGATCACCAAGTCTCAGGGGCTGCTGCCTCCGCTCGGTCATCCCAGAAACCTCTAGGGACCTCTGCCAGTGCCGCCCTGACTTGCCCCTTGGGATCTGCCGTTCCCAGAGAAGTCAAGTGTGAAGCGTGGTGGATGGAAAAGGGGAGGAGACAGAGGACAGTGGAGTAATGCATTTTTACTCATGTTACTGTTTTTTCTTAAATGAACAAAGAGAAATACCTTATTTTCAATTTGCAAGTGCTACAGAAGCTAAAAGACATGCGAACAAACCTCAAAAGCGTAAATGTACTGCAGATGGCTCAAATGATCCAATACATACAGGAGCAACTTTGTGTATGAAGGGAAGACAATTACAAGGCTGTATAATTTCTACATTTGTTTTTTTTTCCAAAACACATCTGTTAACCTCATTTTAACAACTATATATTTTTATGCATGTGTGGCAAAGCTTGTTGAGGGCAAGATTGTTACGGACAAAGGCTTCACGGCCTGAAGTCGAAGATAACAACACGGTTGGGTCCTTCAGCAAGGATGGTCATTGGTCATTAGCTAATGGTTTCTCTTCTGGGCTCCTGTGTGTCGAAACACGTTGGTTACACATACTTCTTTTGAACATTTTTCGCAACAACTAAATATCTCTTCAGTGAGTGATTTTTGACTGAATGACAATTTGCGTAAAAGGGTTTTTAAAACTCTCCCATGATTCCAGTTGTAAATATCTCGTTTTAAGTAATCGAAGGCCTTTAGCAGGAAACTGACACTTTATTGCAGCAATTTTGGATATTTCCAGCTGACTGAAGGGCAGGGTGTCATGGGCAGAGATGAGCGTCCTTTAAGCATCCATCTCTGCAGAGGTTTTTTCTGCACAGATACACAACTGCTCCGGAGCAAATCTCTAGGTCAAAAGCAGCCTGTGTTACGAAAGTATGTAGTTTTTATATACATTTAATACGTAATTTACATGACAAAATGGGGATTTTAATTAAAAATGTTCGGCTACTTAATTTAGCATTCTTGTTCTCCCCAGGGTGAGGTACAATTGTTTGGATGCAAAGATGTTACACTGTGCCTATTCAAACGGCAAAACGTAAAACAATTAATCTATTTTAAAGTACATTTTAAGTGGATCACTGCCAGCAGTTAACACAAAGATGAATAAATTAATAATATATGGACGAGGTTATTGAGCTGCTGGGATGAACACGTTCTCATTAAGCTCTCCGAGGCTCCGAGTGTGAATGCACAGGAATGCTAAAGCTGCCTCACCTATTTTTATTTTTTTTTAATTAATAAAATTAAAGTTGCATTATAGGTGCAGCTGGTCGTTCTAGAAGCGAGACTGCTCACAGTGCAGAATCAAATTGTCATCTGGATCATCAGTCCGGATAACTTAGGCTACCCTTTCAACTTGTCATATCATGCTCCACCTATTATGAACCAAAATGCACTGGCCTTCATTATGTATGCATAGTGCGTTTTACCTAGTACTGAAATACTGTTTCACATTCTTAATATGTCACATTGTTCCATTTTATGAGCATACGAGTACAAAAGAAAGTCTGAATATACTCACCAGCAATTATGACAACAGCCTTCGAGTGTTCTGAATAACAACTTTAGTTCGCACAGCTTGGTTTTCAAAGATTTACAGATTTGTATTCATATCTGCATAGTGATCAACAAGCCATCATTTGTGCATAAAGAAACTGAAACCGGATAACTTGTACATTCATGGTTAAGTGACATTAGATTTCTGTGCCTGTATGTGCTTTAACACAACAAAGACCCTCTTATATGCAGCCCACTAGAAAAGTGCTCCAGCGTAATTGCAAGACTATGATGTCATGACGACTAAACGGGTATTTAAAAATATTAGATGCAAGTGAAATTTCTCAGTCCAAATCCCCAAATCCGGTGCTGTCAAGCCAACCTAGGTGAGCAGAGAAATATAATGTGAAGTTGCTTTACTGACAGCAGTAATGGATCATAAAAAGTTTACGTTGTGATGACCATAAATCAAACTGAAGCCTGCTGATCTGATTCTAATCTAACAGGAAGAATGTGCAAAGAGAAAAAACAAAATGCTAACAAATGCTAACAAAATTTCCCCCTACTTGTATTGGTACTTAACAGCATGAAAAAGAAAAAGATTAAATACACTTTGTATTTAAAGACCATGCATTCTTTGGTATGTTGTCAAGTCCGCTATGCTCTAACGTCAAGTAATATTTATTTTTTTGGTAATTATAAAAATTACCTTTACTTTATGTTTATTTAGAGAAGATTATAAATGATGTTATGAAACAGGATATGATAATAAATAACTTATGTGGCATGCCTTGTATAAGCCTCACCGCAATAATTATACCAAAAGCGTAGCAGCTTAAATGATTTTTTATTAATTTATTATAATTACGATTTGTATTGTTATTCTTTAATTTCAAGGTCATAACCATAACTTTGATCCCCAATGACAAACTTTTTTGCCAAAGGCTCCTCTACGTCTCTTCATCCTGTGTTAGCATGTTACGGGGAAAAGCTCAGCAGCTGAAAATGCTGACTTAGGCTGATATTTTTGATCGGGCCTGATAAATTGCCCTGTCTTCCTTGGAATTTAAATGGCACTAAAGACCAAAGACATTTAGTGAGCCAAAATGCATAAATAAAAATAAATTGTTTTTCTCTAGAGATTCCTCTTCAACAAACCAGACAGAGTTACGGCCTTCCGTTCAAGGTATACATCGGGTAAGTGTCCTTTTCTGAGACAGCAAATGAAATTAATTATAGATATCGCATAAGCATGCAACTTTTGTTTCCATGTGATAAAAAGAAGGCCCGTAGTTTAAACTAGAATTTGTACCATGAAGGATTACATCATAGTCTTTTATCCTGACTATTTGTACCTAGTTTATACAACTGGGGCAGCAGTGTAAACACTTGGCTGTTATTTACCTACATAATATTAAAGTCGTTTTGAATAAGGGTGTCTGACAAAAAAAAAAAAGGAATTATAACAACAAGGAAACCTTTATTCAAAGTACAGCGTCTACAGATCAAAACAGCTCCCATTGCTTATTACCAGTTTGTCCTCAAAATAAGAGCGCTCTGTGCAGTTTCACCCAACATTATTTTTACTCCGTGGTCAAACAGCTGCTCAGATGTAAAAGTACATGTATTAAATTACGTTGGAACCTTTACACACATTGCCAGCCAGTGCCTGGAATTTAGCTCCACAGCCTTTTGAATCGGCCGCATTTATATGCTGAAGGTTTTATTATCGAATCTTGAATTAATATGCTGAGCACCAGCCTCTGATATGTCATCCTTGTTTCATTACTCTAATTAGATATTATAATGAAAATGATGGCTGAGACTTTCCATTTTGCTTTTCACGTCAAAGTGTGGTTTCTAGAGATTAGCTGAGAGAGGAACATCCAAACAGCAAAACAAAATTCAAAACATTTGTGTCCACACAATTGTTACTGCAACACCACCAGCACCTTTATATGGGCCATGATCCTACAAGCCATGTTTATGCAACAAAAAATACTGAACTATATTGGGTGATTAGGAAAGAATGTGCTCATATGTGTACCTGAGTGAGGTTTCGTAGATAGGAACACACTCAGGTGCTTGTAATTAAGAATTTTTAAATTGAGGCCATGTTTGTCTTAAGTTGTATTATAACCTACACTTTTGTTGGTTTAATTTGTTAATAAAATCTTATTTTGTTCACTTGTATAAGACGTTATTTATCATTATACGGTCGTAACACATTCTATGACGTGGCATTGTGGCATTTATAAAGATACACTTTCTTACATATAACTACAGAATTCATTACATTTAATGAGATGTGCTTTAGTTAGAATAAATAGCTGTATATAAACAAGCATGTTTTATGCATTAATTCAGTATTTGGTGATGGTAGAATTTTTTTTTTTGTCAATTTAACAGTAACTCCCTAGATTACCTAAAGGCATTCGTAAGCATGTCCAACAAAGAAGGAAACCATCTTGCATCTTATTCAAGGATTGCATGATATAAACCCAAATTTAACATTTTTATTCCATATGTATTCTGTACCCTGTGTTTAAAATGGATTGTATGAGATAAAAATGTATTTAATCGTTAAAATAGACTTTAATACAGAATGAGCCTTATGAGGTTTGATAATTGAACAATATGCAATTTTGCATTGGTCATGGTGAAATAATCGTTAAAATGTGAAAATTGTTTTCAAAATGCATCCTGGCATCTAGTGATGCATTGGTCGGCATGCCATTGCCAAAAAGGACTGAAGTCGTGCAGACCAGTTGCAGATAAATATCCTTCTGTGTAAAGTTTCTTACCAGCCACATTGTATTTTGTATGATAAATGTTTCACCACACACATTACTTAAATGACAAAGGGTTTTTTATTTTGTTTTGTGGCCAGATACGATTGTTCACATATTATCTGTGCACTGTCAGCTTTTTCAGTTTTTTTACTCCTGCAAGAGGCTCGAGGTAAGTAAAATAAATGCAGTGACTTGCAGAGGTGAGTAAAAATGTCAAAAGCAGTTGAGAAAGACAATCAATGAGCAGAATAATTTTCTGAAAGCCTCTCACATGCTCTGACATTGAGGGGCATTGAGGAAACTGCTGTAATTCATGGGATTGGCCGTGGCAGCAGTAGGAGGGGCTTGGATAATCTCATCTTTCCGTGAATAATTTTCACACTTGGAAAACCACTACGAGTCATAATATACGGAGGCCCACGTCACTGTAGATGAAATCTGAAAATCATTAGGGTTTGTCTTAAAAATAGATTTTTTTGTGATTTATTAATACATTTTCTGTGAAACTGACCACAGTATCCATGCCAGGTAATACATTTTAATTGGTGTCATTTTGCATTCTCTTAATGCATTCTTGTCTAATTCCCCAGGGCTTTTCTTAGTCAATTAATTATACATTCTTAACAAATTAAATCCACTTTTTTAAGTAATACATTCTAGTCCAGGCAGCCTATGCCAAAGAGGAATTACATATTTGATGTTTAATTTTAATATGATATTAAGATAGTGTCAGGCCAGTATTTTTAAAAGAACGATACAATTAGAGTAACACTGCTGCATTCAGCTTTGTACTTAGCATTTAGCTTTGTGCTTAGCATTTAGCTTTGTACTTAGCATTTAGCTTTGTACTTAGCATTTAGCGCCAGAAGAGCAGAAGTGGAAAAGAAAAGCTCTTTCGGAATACTTCTCAAATAACTGATGAAACGTGGAAATATTTTTATAATGCAAATGGGTGAATGCGTAAAGAGCCCTTATGAAGATGCCCCCTTGAGTAAGCACATACTGTTCTATTAATTTTGGTCATGAACAACATAGCATGTGTAAGAAATGGAGCCTTGCTATATTTCTTTTCTTGTTAAATAAAAAATGAAAGTCAACTTTCACTCAGATGTCACACAGTGCCCACTGATTTTTTCTCATTGTTTGGCTCCATTTCAGGAGATGAACAAATGACAACCTGCAGTTAAAACATATTTTATGTTTTAATACATCACAAAAAATTAAAATGAAATAAAGAGCACGTGAATGTATGAAAGCATCATGAATAAAACATGCCTTTAATGGATAAAATGGCTCCATTTAGAGATGTCCTGGTTCTATGGACGCAGTAATTAGCCTGGTTATCATATGTTTCAGAGCTTTTGGGCATTTTTACTCTAATCACTGGGAGGGCGTTCCTTCAATTTCCTTTGACTTTTGTCAATTAGTTAAGTTTACAAATGGCAGCTGTGCATTTCTATCGCAAATTCAGATAATAACCCATAGTCCCCTGCTTTATGCATTTGTCCATTGTCCATTGCTATAATATTGACATAAATGTATACATCTTTTACAAGGTACCTAAACAAGCTAAATAACAGATGTACATGAAAATAAATAGAGATGCTTTTAAGGAGTAAAAGTAACCTTGCCTTGCACAAGGGCTAAGCATTGGTCATTTCTACTTGTAAACGTCAATACAACGTCTTCTTTGCCAACAGCGACTCCTTTCGCTGGAGTATTACTAGGTTGTAAACACAAGCATCTGTCATAATAGCAGTTATCATCAATTAAGCATGAGTTGAGTTTTCGGACTCGCTTGTCTCGGCCAGTGCTGTAGTTACTAAGATAGTTATGTAAAGCAGAAAGAGTTTCGTCAGGTTTGGCAGGGAGTCACATTTAACGATAGAATTGCAGTCTCTTTCCCAGCTGAGTGCGTTCCTCGTCCATACTACTCCGGTCACCGATGCAACCCTTGAACATCCGTGTAAACAAATGCATTTCAGATTTCAGATCATCATGATCGATACTGTAAGTGGGGGGAAACAGTGCCAGCACTTTCATCTGTTGAGCTCTTGGAAGACGGACCGTCAGGGGACTTCAGAATGAAAAGGTCACTCTCAGAATAAAGCAGTTTTCTGCTTTCTTAATAAGGGTATCCAGAATGCTCTGGTAGTCCTCTAGTTTTTCAAAAGATGACTTTACCCCTCCTCCCAGTCCTCCTTATGGGAATAACCTCTTTTTGTTGAGTCTGTTGACGTGATTACATTTTTAGAATGCAAAACGTATTTCCTTCATCGCAGTCATTGTGGATTTGGCCGTCGCCATTGCTGTTTGATACGCACAGTCTTTTAATTGAAGAAGCTTTGACAGGTGGTTTGTGCGCATTAGCACTATCCACTTGAAAAAAAGGCAGTGCAGAAAACTCAAGTCTCTCAAATTTCTGACTATTGCATGAGCTCCAGTTCCAGCCATGAGCAATTTCGTTCAGAGCAAGAACAATTCCATAAAAATTTTACAATACTTTGATAGCCTCGACTGGACAGTTCCAACATGTGTCACTGAGTGATTTATGAGCAGTCAGTCCGCTCATGACATGGACAACTTAGAGCTGAAATATCAAGTCCAATGGCTGATTTCTTATTTTTGATCAGTGTGGCAAATGACTCCGGTCCATCTGCAGTGTACCGTGGGAGCCAATAAAACACTGTATTTACAATTATTGTTTGCGCACCATGAAGGAAACTTGGCCCTGGTTTGATCCGTTGTTTCGACTGCAATGATGGAAAATACCCCAGCTCTCTTTTTTTGCTTAATTTCGATTGAATCGATGATCTGTGAAGCCATAATTTTAGTGATCTCATTCTGACATGAGCTGTGTAGAGGTGTGAAATGCTTCTCTCAGTTAACTATAAATCGCTGAATCGGATTGTTGTCTGTACTGTGCAGAATAATCAGTTCCCACAAATTGCCTTGATTTATGGAAACCATTCCCTCTGTATGTCCCCTCAAAGGTATGCCCTGGTGAGTGCAAAATACTCTCTATTACAGTTGGTCAATGTCCTGTGTTGCCCTCCTCTGGCCTTCTTTTAACTACTAAGCTGGCATGCGACACGTCCTGTTTTGCATGACGGTAGCCAGCCCTTCCATTTAGCAGCTGCTTCTAGGTGGCCTTCAGACATTGAATATTCCTGAATTCTTTAATTTGCTTTCTTCAAGGTTTTAAAACCAGATATTCTGAATGCAGAGTCACTGTTTGGCTCATTGCCCGATTGTAAAATGCATCGATAGTAAAATGCATCGATAGTAAAATGCTTAAAGCTCACGCACATTGCATTAAAGCCTTTTATACTGACTGTACCACGCTTGCCTGGTTTTTATGGTTTCTGTCCCACAGGCACTGCCTGGAAAAACGATTACTTGCTGATGCACACCTTCTTCAGTATGTTCCAAAGCTGCAACCGGTCCAAGACGAGGGTCTCTGTTATGGACAGGCTGGACAGTTTCACATGCGTCTGAACTGAACTGCCTCCTGGTCTCGCCCCCCTTTTTAATGAGCCCAACCACAAACCGCTTGTGCTGTCTTTGTGTGGTTAATTGAAAGACTAACTTATTGCATTTTTCACGTGGTTAATCAAAGCATCGGAAGGTCTGCCAGTAATCAAAAGCATATTTCACCACCACTGATCGTGCAAATTGAGCAACCATTGCTTTGTTAAGGTTCGAAGGTTTTTAATAAACAACTACACGCTCAAGTATTCGCTATAACAACAAAAAAGTATAACCCCTGCCAGAAATTCCCTGTATAAAAATATAATTCTTAAATCCTACAGTCTGCTTTTGTTGTTTATCATGCAACACCCAAAGCGTCAGGTCCTGGTGCAAGCCAGACGCCACTTAAAGTGAAAATAGAAATAATACCAAGCAGCAAGTTCATATTCAACATATTCAACATAGCTGTTTAGTCACAAAGAACGACTGACCTCAGAGGCAATGTCATTTTCCTACACACACACACACATAACAGATTCTAAAAGCATGCTGACCAGAGGACATTGTCATAATTCATTGGACCTTTGGGTGAGATTTTGTTCATAAGCCCACCGAGCATCAGAAACGCCACTCAATCTTGGATGCGAGTTTTGATACATATTACATCAAATGACAGATTTTGACCTCAGTGCTTCAATAACTCTGGGGCACTTTATTTCTTCTGACATCTCAGACCCTTAGGGATATCTTTCTGAATCTATCTGTATGACTTAAAAGTTGTTTCGATTAGAGATGTCAACATTAGTTTATGTATATTTACTGAAAATGTACGATTTTACCTGTGTGAGTGGTTGTGTGTTTCTGTGTGTCGCCAGCCTTGTGATGGACTGGTATCCCGTCCCGGGTGTTCCCTGCCTTGCGCCATATGCCTGCCGGGTTAGGCTCCAGCACCCTCGACCCTGAATCGGATAAGCGGTTTCAGAGAATGAATGGATGGATGGATAATTTTAAGAATCATTAGTTTTATGATGGTCGCAAACTAAATGGTTGGTTGAACTGAAGATTAAGAAATTAATATGGCAGATAACACATTGCTGAACAGATTCCTTATTAGCATTTTGAGAATATACCATGACAACCATTTATTCATATGTGAATTATGCAATTTCTTATAAAACTTCCCGAATAATTATCAAATCAAATCATGAAGAAAGGGGGAAAATGTGACACATTAGGTTTATTATTATTTTAAGAACAAATTGGTCATCAACAACTTTCTTTGCCATGTTGCTATAAAAAAACAGACGTTTCAGTAAACACACAAAACATACTGTCATTATTAAAATAAGATATTTATTTTAAGGCTATAATTTGTAACCATTTAACCCTTTGTATTTTAAGTCTAGTCCAAGATCTTTAAGCGTTATGCTATTCATTTTTGCTGGCTGTTTTATCTCATAAACAAAACAAAAATCGGACTAATTCTGGCATGTATGGTCGAATAACCGTCCTCTCGTGTGTATATTGTTGAGAGTTGTGGTGATCACTTTTGTACACATGCTTCTTCCCCTGTTACTAGAAAAACTACTAGCTACAATATTATTCCTATTAGTGCTAGTAAATCTGTTGTGGTCGTATATTATCCTCCATTTGGCAGCATGAGTTGTTTCACCTGCAAACCTTGCACGCCTTGAGGGCCTCGTTTCACCTGCATCCTGGGCAAAATTAGGCATGAGTTTAACTCCAGAACCAATTTCTATGTATGTATTGTCAGACTTTATGTAAATTTTATGACGAAGTAACCGTTGCAGTCGGCTCGTAATTTGTTTCCCTGTCACATTATTGCTTCTCCTTGTGGAAAACAGTGTCAATGCCACCTAAAATCTAAATATGAAGAATGCACTGTAAGCCAAGATCACCTGGAAGGGCATGTTGATTATGTATCATTCCTGCAACGCAACACAATGTATATTTTCTCTGCACTACCAGTTGTACAGTATCCCCGCTGTTCAGGTGCAGTTGTTCTTACATATCTTACAAGTGAAACGGTTGTGATGACTGAGGTCTATTTTTGACTTTACGAGTGGAAAATGGAATCGAAAACTTTGGGATCTTTTTGTAAAACGGGAAGGATAAACGTGACCTTTAACATAAATCAGGAGCCCTGCATGTTTTAGTCACCTTTAAAATAGTGAATTATTTTACCTTGCACAGGAATTTCAGATAGGAGGCAGAACTAGCGGACTAGCAGGCATTGCTACACAATCTTTTCTCTGCCAAATGCCAGGCTTGAAACCTTTAAAAAAACCACAGAAGTAAAGCAAACCCGATCTGTATTTCTGTTAATGACATGTATACAACGGACGGTCCAGGGGAGCATGTAGTTTCAGTTTAGTATTTCGTTTTTTTTACAAGGTCTCGCCATGGTCATTGTGCATTTTTGTCCCGAATCCCCTGCTTATTTAAAGTCATTACCCTGAAAATTGAACTGCAATGTATCGCAAGTGACAGCATTTCACTACATTCTCTCTTGAGAAAATAAGGTATTTTGACAAAGTTTCTCCCTTATTCAAAATTTTCTGCATTAATAGATTCGAGCAATTTTTATATACAGCGCCTTGCAGAAGTTCTTACCCTTCTCCAATGATAGGGTTGGAGGTATAAATGATGCATGAACATATTTTATTCAAAACTTTTTTTTATGGATGAAGAAAGTTTTAGGTCAGAAAAAAGGACAAAGAAACTGTTATTGTTTTGTGGGGCAATTCTCCGCCAGCAGGATCTTATGATTTTCGCCATACTCATCAGTAGATTTTAATTTCTATTTAGAAACACAAAGTGAGATCATTTCTAATCTAAATAATTATTAAACAAAAAGTAAATTAAAAATCATTAACAACTAAATAGTAAGGAAGTATGAAAATCTGAGTCAAATTGGTTACATTTATTCAGATCTGCATTCATTCATACACTTCTCTATACAATGGATGGAGCAGAATTTATTATGTAGTTCGGCCCAATTATTTCATATTCCATTTTTTCAAACGGAGTCAAATTCAGTAAGTGATATTATGAAAATGTCCTCTTAATAAGACATTGGATATTTGTCTTCATTTCCAAACATATTTTTTGTGTGGGTTTATTTTTCTTTTATTCAGCCATTTTTTTGACTGGCCATCTGAATAGAAGCATAATAGTTTGCGAACATTTTTTTTTTCATTGGGTCTCACTATGATCAACTACCAATCAACTTAAATTTTACATAGTCTATATATTATTTTCTTTAATATATGCACAGATGCATTTATAAACCATAAACCATTATGTTGGTTGTTTGTTCGTTTTCGTGTCAAGGTAAACGTTACCAACCAAAATGTGCAGATCGTTGTTCATTTAGATGACTTATTTAGTATGCAGAGGGGGATAGCCGAGAGGCTGCTCAAATTCTTAATCAAAACCACTTTGTAGGGCATATCCGTCTTTGTTGTGCATAGCTGAAAGTGGAACTGATAGCTTCATCTCCTCATAGTCCAGGAGCTACAAAACAGATGCTTTGCAGAAGTTGTCCTAGAGGATATCTGTTTAACAATAAAGACATGCAGAACACAGAACGTGATGAGGAAGGACAATATGCCCTCTACGTTTCCACTGGTGTGAGAAAACTGCTCAATGCCAAAGCAGGTGCCATTCAAAATGGAAACGAGGGAAATATCAGTAATATCTCAGTAATGGCATACACAAAAGAAAAAGCCAAGTGCTTTAAAATGTTAAAGGTAAAACATTACTCGGAAATATACCAGCTTCTTTATCCTTATGACAGTACAGTCTTGCTCTGCAAACCAAAATGCATTCTAAATCAAATATGTCTTACACTGTGATTGTGTTTTGTAAATAAAATATATTGCAATGTGCTGATCTATTTTGGAGGAAAACGAGATAGCATGTGTTATAAATATCAGAATGTATATAAATATCTTAAAAATAAGATTGTGGTCCGTGAGTAACGACAATTGTACAGCCTTTATTTTGCATTTATTTCTCTTCAATCGCACCCAAATGGTGGAATGTCCTTCCTGAGACCGTGATATGATCCCTCAGATTTTATATATGTATATGTTCAATGGCTCCATAATAATTTAATGCACACATGGTTATAATTGCACAGCTAGAAAGCCTATGATGGTTCAAATTGTCCTGGGGACAAATTTTCACAGGGGTGAAATGCGACGGGGGGAAATTGTCTCCATGACCAACTATCGTGGTGACCAATTGGATACAACGGCTTTTCTTTTTAGACTGTTAAGTATTGATAATGTTTTTTTTTTTTTTTTCCACAGTAAAGAAGAATCTTAAGCTGTATAGGGAACAAACTGGAGTAAATTTCCATCATTTGCTTGTTTTAAAGTGGCAAGGTTTTGAAAAATAATTATATTATCGCTTTAAATTTTTGTCCAGCATCTTGATAAGATATGGTTCCATGTTTGTTGCTATGGCTACTGTTAGAGGACTTAAAACCTCAGCCTTTGGCAGACACAGATGGGGGAGACAAACATTCATTTCTGGCTGCACAGACAAATACTTGTTTGATTTTGCTGTTTAGCACAGATGCATCCCAACGGTAAATAATTTTAACTCACGCTTCTAATGAGAAACTAAAGTAGATCAAAATGTTTTCAGCAACAGTCATATTTTCTGCCTTAAAGAGAAGAAACTCCACAGTTACAGTTAACTCACTCCCTTCTCTCAACTCCTCTGTTTCATTTGATGCACAGCGGTAGAAGCTGGAATTGGATCTTGTATCAGCCCCAGAAATGTACAAATGCACAGAGTACAGGTACTAGTCTGAAACAGATAGTGGATGGTCATGCATTATATCTTTTTAACAATTTCTGTTTCCGGTCCTCATTTTATGCTGTGAAGTAAAGCACATTATTTTTGTGAATGCGGTAATAAATTATAAATGTGGTAATTCATCAGCATTTGGACATAGTCAACAGATATCCCGCAATGTCATATCTGTGACACTAATAATATTTAAATTCCAATTAATATACCAAATAAACGTTTTGAAGACTTTTGGATTAAATAAATAGGAAATGCAATCCTGGTTTGAATAAATACCGATATATGATTTCCATAATTTTCTTCCTGCTCTTGAAGATAAACAGTCTTAAATTTGCAGAGTGTGAACTCCCATTATTATCTTCTTAATTATTTTCTGTGATTTGGGACTAATGAATAGGCCATCTGAATGTTAATGCCTGTGACTCAGTGTCAGTTGATGATGGCTAAATCTGCACAGGGTATTTTCCATTTTTGTATGACCTTGATGAGCAAGCTTTAAAACAAATTTCCATTGCAGAACATACACATTCTTCAACCTCTTGTAAAATAAATTAAAATCAGCGCCCTTTGACCGTAGGTTTATAGCAAACGTTCATTTCCACTCTAAAAACTGAGATTTGTTGACCCCTGAATTTTAGGAATAAGGCTTATAAACTGCATTATATCCATTTGAACGTTGTCCGATTAGGTTTGTTTTATTCTTCTCACGTGTGCTTTTTTTTCTGTCGTATGAAACATCCTTTCTGCTTCGACCTCTCATGCTTGTCCGCCCAGTGCAGATGCTGTTTATTTCTGGTTTCATCTCTTTCAAATATGTCATTCGTGAAAGGCCCAGTTTGATGGTATCTGACATGTTTCCAACGATGATGTTAAGAGGAATTGAACTGATACAGAAGCTCCTAACGACCAGGCTAAAAATAATGTGCAATGTCTGATTTTCTCTTCTAGATGAGATATCTGTAATTTTCCTGACAGTCATTGACAAACAGATTGCAATGATTGCATAAGACTAAACACATAAGTCTCTGAGAGAGAGGCAAAAAATAGATGCAAACACCGTTTTTTGAAAACATGTCTTTATTTTGTTTTTAAATCAAAAAGATAGCGAGAGGCAATGATATAACAGTTATTTTACATATATTATATTTACAATATGAATCTGAATTTTTACACATAAAACTTTATTTGTTATTTTATATTATCGTATCTAACAGATATTATAGTCCCGTATGTCCCATCTAGATTACTTCGCTCACAAGAGGCTGGGAATCTATATAC
>JAOYSI010052376.1:0-25531 GCA_025775065.1 Hiodon alosoides
AAACGTTTACAGTAAATATATAATTGAATTTTTCAATAGCAGATATTTGCAATTATTGTAAATGATGTCCATATGTAGCAATCTGTAATACTTATTTGTAATGTATGTATTAATTATTTTTATTTTTTCCTGGGTTTTTTTTATATTATTATATTATACTTCTGTCCAACTTAAAATAATGCAAGTTTTGTTTAACCTGTCTAAATAAACCAGTTTAACGGCACTGCTGGGATTCTTCAAAATGTATAATCAAATGTTCGATTGTTTTCTGCATGTAAATTTTCGGATATTTTTGGAATCGTCTTGCCTGGGAGCACACTGAACGTGGGAAACAATTAAACTTTATAATAAATAAAATCCGAATGAGATATCTGGCCATGAACGTGGTTAATAGTTTTATCTTGCCTATATAAATTACGAAATATATATTTTTGAAATATATGTTATAAACTACTATCCTAAAACATTACATTCAAAAAACGTCATTTCCGTAAGTATGGCATTGTACAGGATGATGCATACTAAAACAATATTTTCTTCATTTAGTCAAAGACAAGGGTAACGGCTTTTACAACTACTTATAAATTACTTTCTGAACGGAGTTAATGCCTGCTGCTTGCAAGACATATTTAAAAATGTAAGCATACACAATAAAAACCCAGCTAGCTTTTACAAAAAGTTTAGCCGAAAAAAAACACATGATAAAGATGTATAATATTTGTGCATTAAAAATGTAATCGCCGGACTTTGGCAAAGGCATGTGAAAGTGAACTTCGTAATTGAGAAAAAAAAATCAAACTCGAATCTTACCTTTTAGGCTGGTAGACAAGGACAATGAACAAATACGCTAACTTTAAGAATTATCATTAGAATTCATCATGTACTGCACCAAATGAATACAACCTCATAGAAAGGGCAACAAATAATACTATATAATAAATAACAGACGTTTCTGTTTGAAACATACACCGGAAATAGACTGTTTTCGATAATGAACTACAATTCCCACAAATAACATTTATGACCTTCTTTCCGTTTGTCAATACTCAGGAACCAGACAAGCTGACAGGAGAAGGTGAAAATTATTGGCTTGCAATTGTTATTTTAATAATTAGTGACTTTGTTGCTGGATTATGATCAATCATCCGTAGTACGCAAAATAGTAAAACCAGCCAATTTGCTGTATTGAAAATGTAATAATAAATTTTCATCCAGCTTATAACTAGTTTTTGACTTGTTAAACGTTTATGTTTGATAATAATATGCTAAGTAATCTTTAAAATAAGCATGTATAGTTGATTATTCTTTCAGGTCGCAGGTACATTTTTCTGATCGAAACTAATTGAATGCCTTTGTAACGCTGAACATTCCGTTCGTTTGAGTCCTCAAAAATACCGGCTATTTTAAAGGCTAAGTAATTAATTGGATAGTAACTGTCGTTAACGGTTATATAAACATTTACTTTAATAAAATGTAGGTGCACCTTCGACCAGCATCAGTTCGTTCGTCAGCGAAACTGTACCCACATTTATTAGCTAGCTAATTTTTAGCTTTACGTTGACATTGAAACAAACATTGAATTATGCTGTTTTAAAATGGCTTTCAGTGTACATTTTTGACTTTGCTCTATATTCAACATAATTATCCCCATGAATTTTCCACAAGAGCTCTTCATTAACCTCCCTGTTATATACTTTCTTTAATAGCTAGGCATATATGTATGCTTTCTATAACGACATTTAGCCTCGGTATAATAGAAAAGTATCACGATGGGACCTCGAAATGTGCTATTATTACAGCTTGCATGAATACAATTGGTCGTTTACAATGCCTTTGGATGTGAGATGGCCATTTCCGCATCGCCCCCGCCTGGGCTGGAGGCTCTCTAGCTCCCTGATCATGGGTATGGTTGGATCCTACAGCTACTTTTGGACCAGTGAGTAATTCTGTCAGCTTCTCTCACCTCATAAATGTAACTACTAAATACCCCCCTTCTGGGGTATCACATCTGGTTCTTTGCACATGTCCCTCACGCTATGTGCTTTGACTATTTTACCCCCATCAGCTTTATCCGTCTCTGCATAATCTTTTTCTTGTCTTTCCCATTTCTCTGAACATTTATATGATGCCCACTCACCCGGTTTTTCTTTTGGCTCACCTGCTCTAAACTTGACACAGAGTACCTAAACTGTATGACGGTGCACAACAAGGATGTTCTGCTGGAGCTGATTGACGAACGTCCTCCTGATACGCCTCTCATTACCCTGGCCAATCACGACTCCTGCATGGATGATCCACACATATGGGGTATAATGCTTTATTGATCAATTCTTGAGGGCAACCAAAGCATCGGTGGTACACACTGAAACTGACTTAATTTTCAGTGTTCTTGCAATTATTCTTCTGGCTATTATTTTACAGTGCTTGTCTGAAGAGCCACATAACCAGTTAAAATCAGTATGAAATGACCAGTTAGAATTTTCACAAACTTTCCTTTTAACATCTTTCTTCACAGGCATTTTGAAGCTACGGCACCTCTGGAACTTTAAAAAAATGAGGTGGTGAGTGAAGTTTAACGAAATTCCAAGTGTTTTATTAGAAGACTAAATTTGATTCATACTTAAAATTCCCTACTTTATTGTTAATATCTAAAAGCTGGAACCCTAGCTGTAGAAATAATTGGCAATCGGTCTGGGTTGTGTGCAGCCTAATTCGGCCATTTAATCATCAGATACAAAGGTTATCTCATTTAAAGAGATGTCCATATCCATTCTGCTGTACGGTTAATCCCAGTCCTTGGGGGTTGGGATACTGCAGATCTTGGAGAACCTTGCAATTAGCAATGTTTTTACATCTGACATTCCAGTTGAGGTCAAATCAGACAGTGTGCGCTGGAACGTGTCATGTGTTTGAAGACTACCCACAACTTTTCTGCTTTTTAGCCATATAAAGACAATAAAGAAATTGTTCTTGATAGTATGATTAAATATTTCAGTTTCATTCAATTATTTTTTGTACTCAGGTACTGTGCACTCTATCTGGAAGTTTCTCTTGTATAGTTTTAAATGGTGTTAAAACTTATTTTTACCCTTCCTTTAGATGGTAATTATCTAGGCATAAAGCACTGTCCAAAAAAGTTTATTTTTTATTTTAAAGGTACAAGATTCTATCGTTTGTTTATTCAAGATTAAAATACAAATGAGGAGGTAATCTATACTTCTGCAGTGTCTGATTTCATATTGGTTGTTTCTGATACAGGACTCCTGCTGCAGCTGATATCTGCTTCTCCAAGGAGTTATACTCTCGCTTCTTCAGCCGGGGGAAGTGTGTGCCTGTCTGTCGAGGTGTGCTTTGCTTGGCAGTTTGACCTTGTTAAACCATTCCTCAACACAGATCTTAGCTTAGAGTTGGCTTTGAATCCTGCCACCTTTAGCTATTATGGGTACTTAATGCTTAATTCACAGTATTTATTTATTTTTCCCTGGGTAAAGTAGACCCAGTGGTTTCATATCTGATACATCTTGACAGTTTTACCGGTCACAAGGGTACATCTGTCCAACGTCAAAACGATTCCTTTTGTATTAATGTTGGTGAAATGATACCTGCTTTAGGATGATGACCAATGACAAAGTGTAGCATTTCAAAAGTAATGTAGTATTTCATAGTGTGGCACCAGACATATATATGTCTCGTATGAACACGTTATCGGGCAGCCTTCTAGTGTGTGCCACTAATTTTCTCATGAGTACACCTCTGTGTGTCGTGACAGCTGAATATCTGTTAAGATTGTAGAATATTAGACGATAGTCCTTGTGCTGTCGCCCCCAGGAGACGGTGTGTATCAGAAAGGCATGGACTTCATTCTGGAAAAACTCAATGCAGGAGAGTGGGTGCACATATTCCCAGAGGGTAGGGGACCAAATAACTGCACACTCCTCTTATCCTTTTGTTCATCTATTGTCACATGCACATACTGTAGCTTGCCAAGTTAGAATTGTTGTAAGTTGTATTTCTCTCTGGATCAGAAAATTATCTAAATGAATTAGTATGTATGCAAAGGTTGATGTGTTCCTGTGACGTTTACTGCTGTCAGTAGTGAGGGTTGAAAATCTTGAACACTTCACAATGTCTAGTGAAGATTGCGAGGTAAACTTCAGTTTATATATATATATTTTTAGATACATTAGTTTAATATAAACTTCCGTTTATCGTAAATTGTAATCATTAAATTAAACAAATTTCTTATTTAGTATAAATCAAAATTTTTCATTATAATAGTGTAAATCACTAATTCTAATGTATACTTGGATGACTGATGCAATGAAAATGAAAAAGCAGAACAAAGTTTTAGTTTTGCTTCTGCTTCCACAGGAAAGGTCAACATGACTCCAGAGTTCATCAGAATTAAATGGGGTAAGGGTTTTTAAATGCCTTCTCTCTCTTTTCTGTGTTAAAGCTTATGTTGGAGTTTATACCTTCCTTGTATATTCTTCCAAAGTTCACATTTTGATTTCAGCACTCCTTGCAGTTTTTTGGCCCATGTTACCTCTGGTACTGAATAGACTGCACCAGCTACCAATGAAGTACAGGGTAGAATTTTGAATATACAGTGCAGTTGGCTTATAAGAATCACTTATTGTACCTGAAAATTTGATTCTTACAGATTTTCTGTTAATTTTTTTTTTTTTTGTAAAATGAGAAATCTAATCTAAAACTCCAAATGCATTAGAATATTAAGAATGCTTATAGTGAAACAATTTTTGTGGTGCTTTTATTTGAGATAAAAACATTTAACGACGAATTTGATAAAAAATAATTTTACAATAGTGTACAATGTTAGTCAGTAGAGCTGTAGCTATTAAGGTAACGATCCAAGCACATTTTTAAAATAAAATCTCTCAAGTTGCAGAAAACATAAAATATGAAAGTGGCTCGAAGCTTTATTGGCTGATGTGTCATTGCACTCGACTGAATATCATATTACAGTAGCGCCAAAACAATGAATATAAGTGGATTTTTTGATTCTAATATGCTAGATATTTATTTAGTTAGTTTAGGAATGATTCTTAGATTATGAATCATTTTGCACAGGCTGCACTGTATTAGAAAGCGTTTTATGGCATACCTCTTTTCTATTGTTTTTCAAATGTCGGCTTTCTAAAAGCAGTGAAAAAGGCTACCATATAAAATATTTTTAATATTACAGGAGTTGGGCGGCTGTTAGCAGAATGTACTCTCAACCCCATTATTTTGCCTCTTTGGCATGTAGGTGAGTTTGGCATAATCTCTTTATAACAACAAGTTGGAAAATATAAGGGGCTCATCTGTATGTAGTCTGTATGTAGTCTGTATGTTCATCTGTATGTGGAGTTTGCAAGTTCTCTCCATGTTTGCATGGATTTCCTCTGGGTGCTCCGGTTTCCTCCCGCTGTCCAATGTCTTGGGAGTTAGATGGGTTGGTGCTCACAAAAATTGAGAGTGGTTGTCTGTGTTTCTATGTGTCCTCACCCCTGTGGTGGACTCGCGTCCCATCCTGTGCGTTCCCTGCCTTGCACCCTATGCCTGCCGGGTTAGGCTCTGGCTTCCCCCGACCCTGAATTGGAGAAGCGGTTAAAGGAAAATTAATTAATGCATCGGTATTCAGCGATGCTAAAAGTAGTGGCGCTATCTCAGAAATAAGTTTTCTGGCTATGGAGATCTGAGCACTCTCATTGAAAAGCTGTAGGTATACTGTTAGGCGGCCTCTGTCATGTTGCGGAGGCTTTAGGACTGTTTTTCTTGTCCAAATGCTCTAGAGCCAAGATCAGCTCAACCCAGCAGTCCAACCAGAGACACTCCTCTCTGATAACGTTTTACAGTGGCATTACAACTTTTGCAGGAATGAATGATGTCCTTCCCAATGACCCTCCATACATACCCCGGACAGGACAGGTAAAACAAATTAATGTGGTCTTTTTTTCTTATTTTTTTTTTTTAACCCACCAGCTGCTGAAAATGGATCACAAAACATTTGTGCTAGAGTTTTGTCTCCCTAAACATTTAACAAATTTGAAAGGCCATTATCCACCAAGTATCCATGAATCGCAACTATAATGATACATTTAAAATAATGATTAATACAACTAACTTTTTTTATTCTTTCAGAAAATTACTGTCTTGGTGGGTAAGCCGTTTACTGTCAAACACCTACTTGAGACGTTGAAATCTGAGAATAAAAATCAGGTGAGATTTCAGAGTGAATAAAATATCTTGAATGGAAATATTTTTTATTTAAATAGTTCAATTTTAATTAATTATATTGCTGTGGATTAATTAAAAGCTAATTGATTTTAATTTATGCAGTTCAATAACTTTATCCTATAGCAATTACAATGCCCTGTTTTAGTCTCTGCCACTTGTTTCAATGAAGCAGACTGTGATGAAGTTGCACTAATTCTACTTCATAGCACTAAGTTGTTTAAAACCTTATTTTGAAATTTGCTTATTTCAGCAGGTTTCTGCAGTGTACTTTTAGATATGTGTTTGGTTCTGCGTCAGTTTTCATCAGTGTTAGTACACATTTGCATTTGCTCTCTCTCTATCACGCTTTGTCTCTCTTCAGGTGGAAATGAGGAAAGCCCTGACCGACTTTGTTCAAGGGGAGTTTCACAGCTTGAAAGTCCAGGCAGAGGCCCTTCATCAGAGTGTGCATATTAGCGGGCGATAGCCCGTTTTGAGTTTAGGTCTGGAGTTCTCTGGGTTGGAATTGGGCTGACATGGAAGCAAAGAACAAGCGGAAGAAATATGTATATCAGAGTTGCCAGGCTTAGCAATTAACGAAAGTGGACATAAATCTACACACAGCTGCCTCATTTTTTGTAAGTCACTGAGATACGCAGTGGACTGGAGACGGGGATATCAGAGTTGTCATCCATCCAGGTTTCGCTTTCAGTGAGATGTGGCCACTGTTTCGGTATTTAAGGTTGGATTTTCCAGTGACCCAAGTTTAGTGTCAGTCTTCTGATTTTCTTAAGCATCTATGTTCTAGGTTGGAAAGGTTTGTGAAAAGGGGCCTCAGGGTCAAAAAGATCCTGCTAAATCTCTACATGAACAATGGATTTTATTTCATTGACCCTTGATTAATCTCTCCATCGATTATCCCTCTGTTACAGAACCTTTTTGTTGCCACAAACTCCTTGCATCTCAAATGGAACCACCTTTTGGAGTTCTTGTTTTTGAAATTCACATTTCAGTTCTGGTATATTTGGTCATTTTTAACTGAAAGTTCAATTAATTAATAAACTACATACATTATCACTTCAGCGATCAGGCCTAGAGATTGAACCCGTTTGATATATGCCTCTGTGAACGAGATGTAAAAGAAAAGTGATTATATACCTTCAGTAAATGCATCTATAAACCAATGCATGTTTTAGCATTTAGCCATCTGAAGTTATATTTCACTAAAACTGCCAATAAAATTTTGTTTAGTACATTGACCAGAAGGAGCTACGTTCTTATATTGAATGAAAATCTGGAGATAAAATGGTTAAAACTGAATGTGCTATGGACATTTGAGAAACTGAATAACTTACTGATAGCGCCAGGCATTTGAATATGATATGGTAAAGCTTCCGGCTTTGGATGCTGCACAGAGGTTACTGCTTTACTTGCATGCAGGTCCCCTGTTTTAATATTATTATTATTTAGAGATTTAGCTGATGTTCAAATTATCCACTTATACAGCTGGAGGCTGAACCAGTTCAGGTTAAGTACCTTGCTCAGGGGTATGACAGCAGTGTGAAGATTTGAACCAGCAGCCTTCTGGCTACAACAATAGCGCCAGTGCCAGTGGCCACTGCTGTCCCAATGGGTTAATGGGATCTAGCATTGCTCTTTGAAGGTTTGGCAGCTTAAAATTTCTACAGTTCCGTGCATTCTAGGGAACATTTGGATTTTTCTGCGCCTTTTCTTAACGTAACCTTGTGGTGAAATGCGGTATATTAATAAATTGTGATATTGATACTATGGTAATTTATAGCCAATATTATATATGCCTTACAGCAATCAAACTTGAATTGTATTAAATTATCCCTTGTGTAAACTAATAAAGTATTACATTTTGTACTCTTGAGTTAAGTTAAATGTATTGTGTTTGTTTTGTCGACCTAAAAACACATTTTAATTAGTTAGATAAATGTTGCAGTGTATCATTTCACACGTAGCGTCAGTGTATTAAACGTTTTGGATTTTTGACTGACACAGGATAAAGAAAGAGCGGTTGTAAACAGCATTTTCTCAAATGAAAAATTCATTACATGCGGTACAAAAAATGCATTAAACGTTTTATTTATTTAATTTTTTAGAAAAACTTAACTCTCTGGATATAAATTGGACGTATGTTGAGCAACCCTAAGTTTCCCTATGAACACGAAATGTTTAAAACCTCTAAGAATCGGAGCCAACTGGTTTCTAAAGCACGAAACGAACCGTTTGATCTTTAATAGAAGGGAGGTGCTTGTACTCACATGACAGTCAGTCAGCTGGTTGTCCTAACTGGGGAGAGAATTGAAGATGGCGGATAGGAAGACTCGTAGTCTTACTAGTGCAATGATATTTTATGCTATTCTACTTCATTTTTTAACTACGGGGAGCTGCAACGACCAGGTACCACTAATATTGTGGTCATCCGGAGGGTAATGTTTATTTATTTTTTCATTAGTTAACGAGCTGCGTCGATACCATTGTGAAGAGTAGTACCAGGCTTGTACCAGGCTTCACTGATCACTTGAAATGTTTTGACTTAAAAAATACCCATCGTCTCCTCCGTGTAGCCTATTGTGTTTAGTTAACGAGCTAGCTAGTCGGTGAAATAATTTTTTGGTTTTCGGTGACCTAAAACTGATTGAACATGTCTAGGTCTGAAGCAAAACAAGTTGGTAAGAATTAACGTTAAATAGCTAAAACCAACAAGGATAGGTTTTACTTTCTGATTGTGACAGGTGGAGCTTGAGAGAGATATGTGGCATCAGCGAATGAAGGTATGACTATAGTTGTAGAAGCTTGATGTCTATGTGAGGTCAGAACCGATCTCTTTTTGGTTTCTCTGAATATATGGTGGGTTAATAACTTTCCTTCTTTTGATTTTGCCGTCTGTGGCATGACGTGGATTAATTAAATGTGGTTTTCTTATAGAAGTGTATGACTGGTCTTGCCATGTTTTGTTTCTTAATATAGGTACCCTCTGCCATCCCAGGTGCCGCCTCCAGCAGGTCACATTGTGTCCAGTTCTCAGCTGGTCACCTACTTGAATTTTGCCCTCAGCTCTGCCCCACACAATATGCTGCTTTTCCTGCAAGACAAGGTTGGACTTGCTTACCTAATTCATATAATGCACTTCCTTTTTTACTTCTTCCTACGGCATAATTATTGTATTGCTCAACTGGGAAAACCAGGAAGTCTAAGGCTTTGCAGTGTTTACTGTTGGCTAGTTTTAATTATTAAAAGGAATTTGGACCGCTGTCCTCATGCTTCTGTGAGTTTTCCCTCTACGGTATGACCTATTGACGCTCAGTAATCTCGCTTGCTTTGATGGCAGTGCCTGCTAATGTACCATCTACTTATCACACGACTCCCTCTAAGGTTTTATCTGCTAATTTCAGGGGTCTAGGTGGTTGGTAGGGTTTTCTCCTGCTAAAACGTTTGGCATGGATACTGAAGACATTTTTAGAAGAAAAAGGAATACTGGAATTCCAGCCACACACAATATTTAAAAAATATTAGGAAAATCTTAGACCCAAGATGGAGCTTGTTATCCTTTTTAACTATCCCCCTGCACCATCTAGTTGAGCATGGATGACTTCACCATGTATGGAGGAGTATTTGGGAATAAGCAAGACAGTGCCTTCCGCAACCTTGAGGTAAGGTGGCCACATGTAGCCTTCAAATAACAATCTGACTAACTGATTGGATCGATGAAGTTTGTACACGTGGCTGTGACTTGTTCCTCTAGGCAGCACTGCAGTCCTCTTCCCCACTGGTATTACCCGCTGTGTCGTGGCCTGCCTCCAGTGCTGTGCCGGGGCTCCTGCAGGAAAAGCTGGGTACTGCCCCGCTCTTCCTGGACCCTGAAACTCTTACCCAGCTTCGCCTCAATGCCTCTGTGGCTGCCCTGGTGGTCATTCGCCTGCCTTACAGCACTGGGTAATGGAGACATCGCAATTAAAAGCTTATATTTATTAGTGGTGGGGATTGATCCAATATTTATTATCCGGTGCCATATTGATCATTTTTCGATATCGATTTTTCCATTTATATATAGTTCCTGGTTAAAGGTTTTTGTGTGGACACACGCATGAATTGAGTGTTATTCTTGAGCCAGACACATTATCACATGTTCAGTCCTTCTCTAATTGTGGCTATCTTTATCTCTCTTGTAGGGCTGACATGATGTCCCCTAAGGATGTTCTTAGTGGAAATGGTGAGTGAAAATGAAGCATGTTGATCACAAGGCTTTTCTGTCACCAGAGTTTTATTTCAGTATTATACCATGAGTAATCAAGCTTGAGTCTGAACCATACTTCAGTCATAGTAACTTGGATACAGAACCATTCTTGTTATTTAAAAGAACAAGAGGCCACTATTTAACTTAAAACAATTGGGAAACTAACTTGAATTTTTGGTTGTTATTTACAGTTAATTTTAGAGCCGCTGTTATGCTCATAAAGCAATTGTGTGTAGCACATCTACATACATGCATACATTTTTGCTGTTTCAGTTTCCCTTCCTCATTTAAAAATGTTCTGTCTGTAAAAATGTTTCATGTGAAAACCAAGGGCAAGATTCTCAATCTGATTCCGATCCAGTGTGAAATGTTCCATTAGTATACTAAGCTAACTATTTCTTGGTATTTCTTTAATATATATTTTTGCTAATTGCATAAATGTGCGTTTCAACATACAGGGGTTATTCACAGACTGTATTTCAACTGCACTCACATTTCCAAGTAGCTAGATTAAACAAACTTCCGTTTACAGTTCATCCAGAGGTTATTCAATTTATCCAACTGGATTGTAAATGACTTGGCTTGCAGTAGGGGGGTATTTTGTCACCTGCTCATATTCCTTACCCGGTTGCTTGGTTTGGAGGAGTAGGCAGTGTCTGTCCACTTCTTAATGATTCACTTGACTGTGCTGAATGGTATATACAGTTGTCCCTTTCCATGACTGCCTTTCGCAGTATTGCTAAATTGTTTTGAAAGCTCAATAACTTTTCTCTTCTTGAGTAAAGACCTCACAAAGACGGGCGTATGTGTTCGGAAAGCATGTGAACCAATTGACCCAGATATTTCCTCTCTACCAGATCACGTGATTGGCCAAGTTCTGAATATTATGAAAGAGCAGGATGTGCCTTACACCGCTGTGTACACTGCCCTCAGACCCTCTCGTGTAAGATGGAGCATCACAAAATGATTTCTGTTCTTCAAAATGTGTCTCTTTCTCTTGGTCTTTTACTCTTTTACTCTGTTTTTGTCATTCCTTGGATTTGTCTATGTGGTAACTTCATGTGTACTGTGTGTCAACGTTCAGTACTTTTTCTCAGTGCAGGTGTATGTCTGTCCACACCCCTCAAAAGCAGTTCTCTCCTTCATGCTCCATAGGTGATCCAGGAGCCTCCTCCAGTTGCTCTGTCCGCAGGCCGCTCTCTGCTGCAGGCGGCGGCCGACGTCCCCTACCCTCCAGTGGCATTCCAGAACGGGACGTCCAAGTGTATCCTGCTATGGGCAAAGAACCTGACTGTCAGTTTTCTACGGGGCAAGTGGGAGAGTCAAGACCTGACAACCCAGACATTCAGCACATCTGTATCTATCCCACTGACTGGCTCCTCTTGTAATAGCACGCATTCCCGGTGAGGCCACGACTGCTGTACTATTTAGAAGTGTTTTACTATTAGTCCAGCTGTCGTTACTGCCAAAATCGATGGTTATGCCATCTTTTAATTCTCAAAAGCAATATGAGATTAATTAAACACTTAACCTAAATTTTCATGGTAACATTGAGGTTGTTTAAGCTACTCTCATTAAAATCCTGCGATATCCACTTATAGATATACTTCAAGAAGTTTGGTTTATATTCTTATATACTTATATATGCCTCTGTACTTGTTTCTCTTAGACTCGTCCTCAATTATGCGAATATTCTGGCTTTTAAGTCTTTCCGGCTTAGGTAAGTACCATTTTAAAAATCCCCTACAGTTTAGATTTTATTGGATTCGCCATAGATTGGTAGGACTTTATCAGTAACCGTGCCTCTCGTTGGACTCTGTCATAACGGAAGACTCCTCGGTATTGGTGTCAGTGGTTGCCATTACATGTAGCTGCAAAATCTGCACTGCTCTCAGCATCCCTCCGTCCTTGCAGCTTTGCCTTGAGTCGCCGATTCTACAAGGTGTCTGCGCGAGATTGGTTCACTCTGGACCAGGTGGAGTTGGAGTATGATGGCCTGCGGGCCACTTTCAACGGGAGCCGCAACATTTACGCACCTGCAGAATACTCTTACCACTGCAAGTCCGTCTCCAGCTCCCGCTACGCTCTCTTAGTGCCGTTCAACAGCAACGACAATGCCAGTCAGTGGCGCCTTACCTTCGATGACTTCCAGGTACAGGTTGCCGCTAAGTTAATCTACCTTTAGCGCATGTGACATACACAAAAAGGCACAGGACGAATCGTGTTGAATGGGCTCCTCTGGTGATTAGGGATGTCCCGGAATATACAAAAAATAACCACGGTTTTGAAACCGTAAACCATTTCTCTTAATATTTTTTGTATCGCTTCCTCAGCAAAAATGTTGCAATAATATACCATTCAGAATCTTTGGCACTTTCAGCATTCTGACATTCTGCGTACAAATGAGATCATGAATTTCATGTGGGTGTGAGTTACCTTTTGATTTGAGTCTAGCATTTTAGTATAAATTACAATGAATGTCTTCAGTCTGCTTTCCTACTCTGTAGTACTGTCACATCTGAATTTCTTTAGAAGGATTATTAGTTTAGTTTTAGTTTGCTAAATAATGACTTGGTACAAACGGCAAGTTATTTTAGCAAAAATGTAGCTACAGTAATAGCACTTGGGCTAGGATCAAATAAACTTTGACAACCCACTGATTTTACTTCACTTTACTTAACTCTATTTAATAGAATTTAGTTTTCATGTGAAATGTGCAGGTTGTTAATCTATATTTTGTTGCAACAACCATGGGTGTAATGGACCGTATCACGCTTGGTTTGTGTCTCCCTCTCTCCTGACAGATCCAGGGGTTTAGTGTAGTAGGGACAGACTTCTCCTACGCCAACGACTGTGCTAGCTTCTTCACGCCCGGGATCTGGATGGGGCTGCTGACCTCGCTGCTGATGCTGCTGGTGCTCACCTACGGCCTGCACATGATCATGCAGCTGCACACCATGGACCGCTTCGACGACCCCAAGGGCCCCGCCATCTCCGTGCCTCAGAACGAGTGATAGGCTTGCACTCGCCACCAGCCTGACTCTGTTCAGCCCCCCCACCCCAACTTCTTCGTCCAGTCACTTCCTTCATTTGTCCATTAACTCCAGGGAGTGACTCCGCAGTGCTTTTTGGTTTCCAAACTTTCCCAAAACCGCCTACATTCCGTTCCCGTCTTCTCTCCGAATCTGAATCCACCACCTCACCTGAACATACGGACTCCGCAGTGCATTATAAAATACTTTTTGTTTTTTTCGAAAATACTCCGTACATTTTGAGTGAATGTTAATCAGTCTTAGGCACAAGCACATTATTACTCAATTCCTGTTTCTTTAAGAATTCTTATAACTTTCAAACAACGGTAGTTTTCTGTAAATCTTTAGAGCCAAGGCAGAGATCTCAGAGAGTTGCATTATAGGGTTAATCTATTTGCTTCATATAGAACTACTTCTAGCAAGAATGTCGAGCTACCCAGAGAGATTTTTGGCCTGCTGTGTTCTGAGTTTTTGTGAAAAGCTGATCAGAATGAGGTTCTGTTATGAAAGCATTGCTACTATACTATGATGACTTACTGAAGCAATTAAAATTTCATAATGGTGGTTTTTTAATATATATTTTACTATAGAGAATTAATGGCTCTCGATATTCACTGAAAACAGCCAGAGGTCATATTTTTTTAAATTTTCAATTGGAAAGAAGTATTAAATAATCTCAGAGGAGTTCCAACATGTAGAATTATGGCCTTTTCTGTCTCCTCTGTCCAGAAAATCTGGGTGTTTTGAAGTAGGAAATCTGTTGAGTGCACGATTCAAGACGAAGCTGGAAGTAACTTGTGTTTGTGATTGCAGTTTTTCAAGAAACTTTTCTGTATATATGGAGCGATGAAAATATTCACTTGTGAGAGTTTTCCTTTGTGAAATTTGTGTCCTTATATTTTTGCGTGTGTTTGTCAAAAGTTTACCTTTCAGGATGCAAAACATTTGTTTCTGTTGCCTTTACAGAAGTTGAAATAGAACATTTGTGTGGTTGGGTTGTTTATGCTGGAAAATGTATAAATGCATTTATTTGGTTGCTGTGTTTGTGGAGCAGACTGTGAGACGTCTGCTTTACTTTTCTTTGTCCAAATGTTCTTTAGACAATTATTTTCAACTCATGATTAATAACGGAATTTAAAAATACTAAAATAGCTTTTATGATCTATTTTGGATGATGTCGTCACTTGAATTTTTCATTTGAGGCTGTCCTTCAGCCTGAAAAATGGAACTGTATGATTTTTACTACGGTTTGTCTTATTTATGATGGGCAAAAATATTCAGAAAGATAAAAATAATTTAATTGCCTTGGTTACTGCTTTGAGGGTCCATACGAAAGAATTTATTTCAAGCTGAATTAAAACGTTAAAATATACACCAGACTCAAGAAGTAATTTATTTAGTTGACATTGATCACTATGGGTGCAGAAATGACAGCTGTTTTACACCAAGCCTGCTAGGTGTAAGCCTAGTCTATTAATACAAGCCTGCTTTACACTCCTTTGGCACTCCCCACATAGAAATCACGTGGACTGGACTGAGCACGTGATAACTGAAAAACGGTATCTCAAGGGAGCAAATGGTTGTAAAACAATATCTATACTGGCAATTCCTTTGACAAGATGCTGAGCTATTGACTTCCAAAGTCATTGGTGCTCAGGGGGACAGGTGGCTCTACGTAAACATCAAGGACTTCACCCATAGGTGTGAATTACTGTCACTCTCATAAAAGGAATGGCTCTGTTGAAAAGGTTCCAAAGTCCGCTGTACCAGCTAGTCTAGCCTGCTTTAGCATAACTAGAAAGCATACTTGGAAGGAAGTTGGGTGACTAAAGAGGACCACATGAGGAACTGGCTGCCCCAGGAAACTCAGTAATTTTGTAACAAATTATGTTGCCAAAATGCTAAGTTTCTCTTCCCTCCTCTAATTTCAAAAGCCGGAAAAGAAGGGGCATTCCACAGGAAACCGGCTTTTAGTGGGTGGGGTGTAAACTGAGCTCTTAAGCTCAGAGCCTTTTGACTTCTGTGCTGGGAGATAAACACAGAACGTCACTACATGCAGGACTTTTAGGAATATAAAACAAGTAAGGCAAATATATTTTCCCTTCTTTATTAATTATCATGTATCTTTTGTTAGAATAGAGGAAAGTGATTAATTTACTGATTCCTTTGGAGGTTATGTATTCTGTTTGGTGGCGTATACAACAAACCTGTCAAAAGTCATTTTTATTTAGTTGTGCTTTGGTATTTTACCTGTTAACTAATGCTTATTTTAATGTTTAACTTTTATTTTGCATTTTCAGTATGACTGCGGAGGTCACTGCTAGTTTTTACATGAGTGGAATCTACATTTGTTCTTGTGCCCAGCTCAGGATTTTGACAGGCTAAAACATGCAAGACAATTACAGTGTACAGAACACCAACAGAGACATAGGCTCAGTGGCCAGTTTATTAGGTACACATTGGTCACAAAAATGGATCCCTCCTACAGACATGTTACAGTGACTCGCGATATAAAGCAGACAGACGGTCATCGAGACATTCGGTTACTGTTTGATTGAATGTTAGAATAGGAAAAACGTGTGACCTAAGCAACTCTGAGTGTGGTCTGACTGTCAGTCTAGGGTTTGCCGAGAATGGTGTAGCAAGTTGAAAATCATCCCGGTTCGTTTTTTGTTTCTGCCGATGGTAGAGTCAGGATTTAGAGTAAGCACCAAGAGTTCATGGGCCTATCAGTCCAGGTGACAACGGTACAGGCTCGTGACGGCAGCGTATTGGTGTGGGGAATGTTTTCCTGGTACACACTATGGTCCCCTAATACCACATGAGCAATGTTCAAACACCAATATCTGAAGATTGTTGCTGACATCCCTTCATGGCTACAGTTTACCCTTTGTCACATTAAAACATAAAGCAGGATAATGCATAATGTCACAAAGCACGCATTGTCTCAGAATGGTTCCAGGAGCCGGACAGCGAATTCAGTTTACTTTAGTGGTCTGTGCAATCCACAGACCTCAACCCAATAGAGCATCTTTGGAATGAGTGTTCCGCTGTCTAATCTACAGAAACTGGCCGATTCCATCCAATCAACACAGACCAGTATCCCTGTAGAACTTTTCTGACACCTTGTATAATCCCTGCGCAGAATAATTCAGGTTGTTCTAGAAGCAAAGGGGGGTTGAACTAAGTACTAGATAGGTGTACCTAATAAACTGGCCACTGAGTGTATTTACTGTGCCGGTTGCTGTTAAAATGACAGCTACAGTGTGCAGAAGACAGATAAATGCAGCGACGTATTTAATGTGCTGGATTTTACCAACATTACGGCTACAGTGTGCAGAATACAGATAAATGCTGGGACACATTTAATGTGCTGGAGATGACCAACATGATGTCTGCAGTGTGCAGAACACAGATAAATTCAGAGACATATTTAATGTGCTGGATTTTCCCAACACGACATCTACAGTGGGCAGAATACAGACTAATATGGAGACTTACTTGATGTAATGGTCACTTTCCACAGGTTTCTAACCTGCACTGACTATAACCTTAATTTTCCATTTTATATTATTTACAATCCTATAATTAATTGTAATTATTAAGGAGAATAGACTTTGATGTATGGGTTTAGATACTCAATTGATTTCCTTATTTCCACAGGATTCAGCTGGTTCTGTTAACTCCAGTGCACAACTACATGATGTCTACATCTTTGTCTCTTTGCACGCTTCTATTTATCTTTTAAAACAAATACATGAATTTTGACATGGGCAATTTTGCAAAGGTGTAAATGGACAAAGAAACTGCTAGTATTTTCAAGTATTCAGAGACCATTTTGTGAGATTTACATTGTGTGATGGTGCAAAAAATTAAATCTAAATGGTTCTCTCTTCCGTGTACTGTTAAGTAAAATAACAATCTTATGTTCTAAAATTCTGTTATTTTCCCTCTGAAGCCTACTGCAAATTTGAGCACCAAAAAAAAAAAAATTAGTCAGATTTTTTACTTCATTACATTTCACTACTTCATTACATTTGCAGAACCATTTAACAGACTTCTTTCAGTTCCTTAAAACTTATTTCATGACCATGTTCCACATTCATTTTTATATCTGCTGTAGAACAGTGGCTTACAATGAACGTGCAGAGTAATGAGACGAGCAGCACGTTTGTTGTCACGGACAACACAGCTAATCCTTTGTTCTGTTTTCTTAGCAACACCATGAGACATCGGTTTCCTCTCGTCATCATCTTCATGCACCTTTATGGACTGAGCTCAGGATTCAAAATATGCGCCTTCAACATCCAGAGCTTCGGTGACTCCAAGTCAGCTGATTCCAAAATCATGCAAATTTTGGTCAGGGTGAGGTTCCATCACATTTAAAACAAACATTTACAGCAGGGTAATCTGTGCCGCGTGCGAATCTGGTTTATAAAGACCGCTGGGATGAAATGTATAGTGGCATTGTTGAGGGAGTTGGGAGGGTCTTCAGGCAAGTTTGCGCTGGAGTTAATTTTTAATGATGAGTCGGCACAAGTGGACTCACATTAGAAAGTTTTGAATCTTAATAATTTTCATTGGACCTTTACTGTTTATTTCAAGTCCGGAGACAGCAAAGAAAGTCAAAGATAAGTTTTCTGTATGTACCTGCACGTACACTTTTTCTTTTTCCTCAGATTCTGTCTCGCTATGACATTTGCCTGCTTCAGGAGGTTAGAGATCACAAGGGCAAAGCCATCCCGACCCTCCTTTCTGCTCTGAACAGGTATAGGGAAAGCAAAACTGTGTGGGTGTTAAAATTAAACAGTTAATAGGCTGTTAACTTAAAAAAATCTAAGACATAGTATTATACATAAGGGTGTGTTAACATACCTTACATTCTACTACAATGCAGTGTTGGTGTTATTGAATTCTTCAAATCTCAAAAACATTATAGTTTAACTAGCCACAAATAAATACATTTTTTAAATGTATGCTGATGACAGAGTTCTGGCAGTTGATAACACAAACGAGTGGACTCTCACTAGAACGGTAAACACAGAAGCCGACACCGGAGGGCCTACCTGTGTGCAGATAAGATCATTTGTCTTGTTCGGGTTTAACCAATCATGAAAGGCAATCACACCAAAGTGGTGTCACCTGAGTGTTGATGGAAGACTTTTGTGCCCATGAGTTGAAATAATTCTAATTTCGAAGGCGACAGTCCTGATCTTTAACCATGTAACCAATAGAAAACCACATGAGGTACTTCCTCGAACAAGACGACACCAAAATTAATCGGAAAGTAAATCTCAAAGTTTTGTAGTGTCCTATATTCTTTAATCAGTGTTTAGATATCTAAACTAGATGACTATCGCACAACATGTAAATTGCTAAACTGCAGACACAATATGGGCGCAATGGGTTATAAATGATAAATTATCACAGAAAACTACAACAAAGCCCAAAGGCGCATTGGATCCCACCACTAAAATGAGGAGTAGATAGCTTCAAAGTCTAATACAGGACACAGTTTTAAACAATAAAAACTATTTTTTATTTCAATATTTTAGTTTAGTTTAGAACTAAATTGGGAATAATAGTTTTCTTTCTATTTTCTTACAGTTATGATGGAACCCATCAGTATGACTATGTGGCTAGTAACCGTCTTGGTAGAACCCCAACTTATCAGGAGCAGTATGTCTTTGTTTTTCGGTGAGCATATTAACTTTCCCTTTTCCACACAATCTGTTTGCGCCATGCCATATCCATGTGCGGCCTACATAGTTTTCTCTCTTTCCCTCTCTCTCCCCTGAAGTATTTGTGGGCCAGATTAAAGGGTTGCATTTTCTGCAAGTTCTGCTCTTCTGCCACAGGAGGGGATCGGTAAAGCTGAAAGATCAGTACCAGTACCCAGACAATCAGAAGGGAGATGTGGATGCGTTTGCCAGGGAGCCCTTTGTGATTCGATTACAAGTGCCAAAAACAGGTTGGTGTAAAAAAAAAACGGCTTGTAAATTTAACTTAAAGAAGGTTTTTTGAAAATAGGCCTTCCTTTTCTCAGAAAAATCTAATTCATACAGAAACATCTTAATTTATCTCTCTTTATGGGCAGTGATAGAAGAGTTCGTCCTGATCCCACAACACACCACCCCTTCTAATGCCACCAAAGAGATTGATGAGCTCTATGACGTCTTCCTGGAGATAGAAAAAAAGTGGGGGGTCAAGGTAAGGTAAAAACCGAAATGTCCGGAAAGGAAAGAAAGAAAGAGATACAGGCCAAAATGCTTAAGTGCGTAACCCAGGCCTCATCAGTACAGAGAGAGCCATTTGTACTTCATTTATTTTCTGCTCTGTATTGAGAATAATAACTTATACAAATCTTGAGGGTCTTGAGTGTAACTGCAAAGTGGCCCCTTTGTACACACAATCAATACCAGGGTCATGCGCTCAAATAATATGTTCCCCTCAACAAACCAAACCCATTTCCTAAAGGAAGTGATGTTCCTGGGTGACTTCAATGCCGCATGTGGGTATGTGGCGAAAAAAAACAGGAAGAATATCAGGCTGATATCGGAGCCGGGATTCTTCTGGCTGATTGATGATCAAGAGGACACCACTGTCAGAGCTTCCACTAGTTGTGCCTATGACCGGTAAGGAGTAAAATGGGCGCAGGGAAAAGGGGTTGTACAATGAGTTATTCGGTTTTACAATAGGTTACTGGGGACATACCTGCCTTATTGACTACTCTCTCCTGCCTTCAGCATTGTGGTGCATGGAGAGTCTTTCCTGAAGGGCATTGAGCCTTCTTCTGCCCGGGCCTTCAACTTTGCTGAGGAGTTCAAAATCTCAGAGGAGCAGGTCAATCCATTCTTCTTCTTAAAATCTTTTAACGTTTCACACAACACTGTTGTGTTCCTTGTTTGGTACCCTCCTTCAGTAATTACAATCTCCTGTTGGAAGGTGGTTCTTAAAATCTTGCACTAGCTGCTGCCTGTTCCCCCTGTTATTGCCAGTGTGAAATTGACATCTGGATTTGAAATTTCAGGCTTTACTAGTGAGTGACCACTATCCTGTTGAGGTGACACTGAAGACGAAATCCTCAGGGTTTCAGCAAAAAGAAGTTTACCATCTCCTCATTGTCATGTCCGTGGCTGCCCTTGTGCTGCCTGTTTTTACGGACTTAACATGGTGAAGAAAAATCTATGCTGCTCAAAAATGGCTTCAAACAGGACAGGGGTCATTTGTACGTACGTTTCATATATTACAACGGGTCTCACAGATACTAGAAGTATTCTGTTGATATTGCAAAACAATGGCCTTAATCTGCTTTCACTCATCCCCTCGACCTCAGCTGCATAACCATAAGTCATTATTTTATATATATTTTGTACAAAATGTGTTTTAATGCTGAAGAGTGGTATTGTAACTTTCTTTAGTCAACACACTTCTATGTCCTTTTGGTAGGATAGCAAGCTATCCAAAATAAGTACTGCATATTTAACTTGATTCAGGTGTTCAAATAGGCAATTCTGAGTTCAGTCAATGCAACTTGTTTTTTCCTTATTTCTGTATTTAATTGATGTGATTTGTTTTATGTAAACATTTCGACCGAGCAGCCTCTATCATTGGCCCCTAATGAAGGCTCGCCAGCCAAAATGTTTGCATGAAACTAATCATCCCTTTATTTACATCTTGACATTGCAATCCAACCGCCTTCCGTTTGCACGTTACCTTTGAGTTCTTTGAAAGTAGAGATCATAAAAAAGGAACAATATTCTCACAAGTTGTCAACACCTGCGAATGCTACACTACATGTCATGTACATGTGCTATATTCATATATCTACAAAATAGCTCATTTTGAGAGCCACAATAATAGGTTTTTTACATTGATAATTGATGTATGATCCTTTTTTAAATGTTAATGTAAAACACTTGCATTTTTCTATTTGTGTTAATGACTGTTTTACGGTATTTTTGCAGTATTTATTATGTATTGCTAGGAAACTTAAAATATATTTATAGAATATTAACACCTGTGGCATTGAAGTTATTCTAATTTGTTTGGGATATGGACCCGTCAGGGCCACCATAAGCATAAAACTTAGTGAACTTTTAGTTTACATGACAATTGAAGATGAACATGAGCCACTTTTCGGTATTCATACTGAATTGTGCTTCCCCACCAAAAAGACACAAGACCACGTTAATTGAATGACATCTAGCCTTGCTTCAAAGTGCAAACCGCATGCCCCAGACATACAAATCCCTCCCAAAGAACACACCGTCATTAAGTGTTAAAATGATTCACTTTATTAGCCGATGACATCCCCAGGGCTGTGCGACCACCTCCCTGCCATGCGTACACTGGCACCTATGCGGCATGGAGGGCCTTCCAGCGGACCAGAGGCCCCCGGCTGGGGATGTACTTCACTCCACAACCATCTGGGATTAGGCGCTTCTCCTGCAACATGTCGTCAAAGTCGCAGGCGTTGAATTTCGTAAAGCCATATTTCTTGGAAATGTGGATCTGAATAAGGAAAGGATAGCAATGTTTAGTTTCTCAGGAAACTAAGAAATTGGAGGAACAAACTGATCTGGTGGAAAGGAGCCAACAAAACACACAGGTAATAAATAACTTATGAGGCTAAATGTCTCAGAGGTCCCTTAAAGCACTCAGCACTTCCCAGCTGAGTTCATACACAACCAGTGAAATTAATGTTTGCAACCATTGCACACCAGAACTGCACAGCACTCAGTCTGGTCGGCTTAATAGGCTGCATAGTTCAATCCGTCTCCAGACTGTCAACAATTACCCGTGGTGCTAGCAGGAATTCCACAAACGCTTATTAGAATAAGTAAGAGCAATAATGCCTAGTGTCACATCTACCTTCTGGCGGCCAGGGAACTTGAACTTGGCTCTGCGGAGAGCCTCAATAATGTGTTCCTTGTTCTGAACTTTGGTGCGCACAGACATGATAACCTGGCCGATGTTGACACGGGCCACCGTGCCCTGGGGCTTTCCAAAAGCACCACGCATACCTGTCTGGAGCCTGGGGAAAAGAAAAAAGACAAAGCAACGGAAAGCTTAAAGAATCAAGTGTTTTAATCATGCAAATATTTTCCAAGATGACGACTTGTGTTCATCTCGGTGAACCCTAGCCAACATCGCAACAACTGGTTCCATTCACCCAGATTCAATCCCAAAAGCAAAGAACACCACTTATGGACTGTATTTGGTGGGAGGAAAAAATAAAAATAAAATAAAACTTAAAACCAAAACTTTCCAGCTGTACACACACAGAGAGTCACTGGCAGCAGACCTAGAAGACCAAGAGCGGTCATCCGGAAAATTTGCCATTGAACAGGAACAATAGTTACTAGTCTTACCTATCAGCCCCAGCACAGGACAACATCTTGTTAATGCGGATGACATGGAAGGGGTGCAGGCGCACACGAATGTGGAAGCCATCCTTGCCACAGGTTTTCACCATGTATTTGTTAGCACAGATGCGTGCAGCCTCCAGAGCTTGGGAAAAGTATGTTGAATTTTATTTAAAACTTGTAAAAACCAGCTAACAAAAAAAAAAAAAAAAAAAAAAAAAAAAAAAACATGCTTTAGCTCAAGGACACCAATTTACTAATTGCGCAGATCCATTTTCCACAACTAGAATGGCATCCATCCCCTCATGACATACCTTCAGAGGACAGCTGCTCATACTCATCAGACACCATGTGACCACACAAGGGGAACTCATCCACTTTTGCCTTCTTCCTGCCCAGGTCAAAGATTCTGATCTTGGGGTCTAAAAGGACAAAAATGTTCAGGTCAGAAACAAATAGAGCATTTAGATTCTACTTTAAAAGCCAGACACAGTTGATTGACTGCTAACCTAAGGCCAAAACTATTTCTCCAAGTATACTCACCAATAGGTGCACGGCTAATGTACAAATCATGAAATTATTCACTCATGATTCAACACCATCAACTTCAGACATGATTAGATACTCCATCTGATATTGTCCAAACCTACTGCAAAGGCAACACTTCAAAAGTAATTGCTGAGAATGTCTCAATGGTCCCTTGGAGCGTCTAGCACTTTTCAGCTAGATACATACACTACCAGAGAGGGTCAATGTTTGCAGCCATTGCACACCAGTGCCATACAAGACACAGACTGGTCGGCTTAATAGGCTGCAGGATGAGGGCGTTTATAGGAATTCACAAAGCAAATACAATCCAAGTTTAGGGTAACAAAAAAACTCAAATATTCTTACCAGGTACACCCCTACAGAAACGGGACTTGGGGTAAGGCTTATTCTTACAGTACCTGTAGCTGTATGAGGGAGAGAGAAAATTAATTGAGCAATTTTACACACTTGTCACAACTGTTCAACAAACCAGAAACTTCACTAAGGTTCTCTCCTGACGTCGTTTTCTTAATATTACAGCACTGACACACCATAATTAAATTAAACAATTATATTTACTTTTTATATTGCAACAAATAAATATATTGGCGGCGCATCGGAGTCGGATAAATGACTGGTCCGGTAGCACTTTTATCAATTATAAAAATTACCACTTTCGAATGTAGAAGAGGACGATAAATCGTTTGCATGTAGTGTCGGCCAGATGAATTTCTAATCAGGTTTCGTTTTAACTAAATATGTATTAAAGGAATTCCACAAACCCTGGAATCTTACGGCGGAAGTTTCGTTTGGCGTAGAGGAAATGCCTGGCCCGGCATCTTACATGCAGGTCCGGTTATTACCAAGCGCAGTTTTCTAGCCACGTTAGATCGACCATTAATCTTTCGGTGCAGCCAACTTCTGTACATTCAAACGCTTTTACACTTTGGACGGGCAGATTTTAAAAAAGAAATCATTTTTTTTAGCGGAACGTAAAACGAAGAGATATAACTACAGCCAAGAGTATAATGGGAGTATGGTTTACAAAGTTCATGCTTGCCGTGACATACATTTATAGATAATTTTTAACCACATGGTACATCTCATTGGCAAACAATTAGGCATTTTTTTTTTTATAACATAAAATACGATGCAAAACACAGATCAAAACGCCGAACAGTAACTGCACGTGCTGGAAAGAAATACACTCTGACATTTTTCTCCTGGATGCCACGTCAAATATCGTTTAAACGCAGAAATATACTCACCATCGGGCAGGTCGGCGGCCCATGACTGCAACCTACAAAAACATAATGATTAGGGTACATAAGCGATACCCCTGAAAATATGACCACTACATAATATAATCTTTTTTTCAGGAGGAGCACGAGGTTCTACCCTCCAAACCACGACTCACCTAATGCAGGAAAGAGGGATTTTACTATTTCCGTTGCGTCATATTACCATCTATATGTGAATTTATATTTTAAATTCATTTTTATATATTGTTTAAATTTGTACTCTATTATAACAATTTAGTCATTCGTTTTGTTCGTGAAATATTATAAAATATAATTTCCACGTACAGATCACGTTTTGAAAGTTAAATACTTTCCGGTTCAACCAGATGAAAAGGATGTGAGTGGTTGCAAACGTCTGACTGAACAGTCAGTGGCAGCGGCGGAAATAACTGGTAGTAAAGACCGGACGTCCATTTTTTGCCCTTCACGAATTTTTCTCTCCACAAAATGAAATTGAAATAAAAATTCGTTAGTTGTAGAACCGCGAAAGATATCGAAGATAGAAGTTGTATGTGTGTTTTCCCATTTAAAATCATAGTATCTATATAATATAAATAAGGTTAAGAAAAATATTTGAAAAATTACGTTAAATAAATAAAGTGTATTTAAATAGCACAATTTAACTCGAGTCTATACATGTAGCCTACTACATGCATAGTGTCAAAGTAAAATCTCCAGATCCTCCTCAATAAGTATAATTGAAATAATTGCATCCTTCCAGGGATTCGAGTGTGTTGCACACTCAATCAATCAATCAATTTTATTTTTATACAGCGCTTTTCACATGTTGCCATGTCACAAAGACGCTTTACATAGAGA
>JAOYSI010052385.1:0-18679 GCA_025775065.1 Hiodon alosoides
GTAGAACATGTCCAGCTGGATCTCGTTGTTGCCGGGCCGGTCCAGCAGCGCCTGGTCATGGACCCAGTTGTCGGGCGAGATGCGGCTCACGTCGGACATGCCGTCGGTGTACTGGAATTTGGTCGTCTCCAGAGTCAGCAGCTTCATCAGTGCCTGACGGCTCGCGTCTGACCCGTCCGCCCAGTACTGCTTGATCGGATTCCCATACAAGGCAGCTTACAGCCCAGCTGATATATATTACCTTAAATTGCTATACCACAATAAAAACTAGGTGGTAATTGGTTGAACTAGTCAACCGTGAAGGATCAAGGTTTGCTTGAATCAGGCCCTTAGTTTTCCACCCTTAATTGTTTAATTACAATGTGTCATTATGTGTATTTTAAATAATCTGGGCTGGTTTCCAGGTGTAAATGAGGTGCTTACAGAGAGATTTCGAGAACACACGCACGCCCTCAGGCCCTTGTGATTTGCAACTTGAGAACCCTGGTTTTATGGGGTTGGTTACGGTTCAGTTACATTCATCTTCTCAGAAAGCAGGCCAGCTGTAGTTGCAGGCCAGGTAAATATTCACTATTGGATGAGCCTGGCTTCCAGTTCGTAATCATCTCGCTGTAGCTCTTCAGAATGACACTGCAAATTAAGATCACTGTACTGGGATTCCTGAAAATGTATTGCAACAATTTCAATATCTGGCTAAAGGGGGTTCTGTGATTCATTATAGACAATATTTTGCTAAAATTAAGAATGGAAAATGCATTGTAATGATGAGTATAATTCTGTTCTGGAGCTAATAGCCTGTGCCTCTCAGCTTTGACAGACAGTTCCCTTCAGAAAAGAGACTAAAAAGACATTGCTTTTTTTCCCCTCCATAATAATGATGGGATACATTAAGTTAATTACATTAAAATTAAGTATCCAGCTCTCCAGTTTTCTTATTTGATTAATGACTCATTAAACACAGCAAGATTTCCCTCTTAACTACAAAAACATACAGCATTAATGTTTATCATTTCAGGCTTCTGAACCCATCAACGAAGGGGTCCTCTGCAATGCTGCATCCCCGCCTCCCAATCTTGACGTAGCCATTGCAACGTTTGGTACAAAGCCTCCCGCTCCCCCAACCCCCGCCCCCACTCTCACCCTCTACCGCTGGAGACCCGTGTAAGGTGGGAGTCAGCTGTCCTCAGGAAAGGATTGTGTCTCCAAAATGGACTTGCCGAGCTCTTGAAGATGAGCTCCTTCCATAAGCTGATGTCAGACATGGTGCTCTGGGAATGTGTCTTAGACAGAAATGAACTCCACACAGCAGTGCACCCAGGGGTAGAAAATGCAGGTGCCTTCCTAACACCCCCCTCCCCTGATGATAATGAACATGGATGGTGGTGCCACCATAGGTAACCAACACTACTTTACCGATGAGACAGGGTTACATGGAAGTTGGAGCAGGATAAGAGCATATAGATGTTCCTCTCTGAGTACCGCACGTCTCAACTCATCATCTTCATGTAGGCACTCAGGCATTGCAGGAGATCAGTAGAAGGCTGTGCCTCTTGTTACTTCGGTAGTTGCCTAAGCAGCTCTTTCATCCTAAGCGACTAACGCAGCTTACGTTTTTATATTTATCCCCTTTAGAAAGCTGGATATTTACTGAGGCTGTTGCTCTAGGACATAACAGCCATGGTGGGACTTGAACCGGCAACCATCTCGTCACAATCCTTTCATTTTACCTCGCCTGCCTCAGCTGCGTAGAATAAAGAAACTACATAAACAAACATGATCTATCATGTTGAAATCAACATCTTCTAGAGTTTCTAAGTTCTCCTATAATAGCACAGGGGCAAATCCGTGTCCCCACCCCATTTGTCATGGCTGCGGTTACTGGATACCTCCGCTAACTCAGCAACCTCCACCACAACAATACCAAGGACCCCTTCGGCCTTATTGCAGAGCATAAAACAGCGACTTCCTGTGTTGTGCAGCATCACAAGTATACACAATCCTACATTATTTGATTTGCAGAAGCTCATTTAATGAAGCTCATTTAACACCCTCAGCTGGCATAAAGGAATTGTGCCCCCCATAGACTGTTAATGTTCCTGCTACTCTTCGTATGGCTTTGTAAAACCTTTAAATCCCATCAGAGGTCCTTGGAGGGTTTGAATTTTTCTCTGAGACGACATCTCACTCAGAATTGCAAGAAAGGCTATGTATTTTTAGAATCAAATTTGTTCTTGGAATAAGACAGGCACTGTGTCAAACATTTGTTAATAAAAGTAATATACTTTCGTTCTTGCACATAAAGCATTGGATTGAAGAAGATCCAGGGGCAGCTAAATAGTTTCAGTTTAATGGAGAGGATGTATTTGCTCTTGAAACATAACAAACAAGGCAGTTTACACAGCTTTTAAACAGGTGGTCATCCAACTATGTCAGCACATCTTTTAATCATGCATTTTTAAAATGTATCATTTAAAACAAGACTGCATTCTTTAATACTGAAAGCTAAATGGATTTGTGTTTCACTGCACTGAAAGCAACATTTTAAACGTTTATTTAAAAATATGAGCAGTCCGTAAGAAATACTAGGTCTGCTGCTTTAAGGTAAATGCAGAGTAAGCACTAAGCTCATCTGTGTCGCAGCCAATGCACCATCTCTGTCGCAGTGCTAAAGTCATCATTACTCTGCACCTGTTGTAATTGGGAGATTACATTTGTGATCGTATGTTTTCTTTTCGGTGCAAGTTTTCCTGTATGTGGCAAATGGTAGCTGTTACTGTGGGGCGGGGAGCAATGTTGGGCCGACTACCCAGCAGGAAACCAGATGTTGTGTCTGCTTAGGGCTTTAAATCTTGCACATTTAACTCTGGATTTTATTTTTTATTGTCAGGATACGTTACCCAGCTAAACCAACTCCCTTGCAGATAACATGTTAGCTTGTGGCTGGAATGGATGTTGTGGGTTGTTTGTAGAAAGCTTTGATCAGTGGACACAAGGGAACTTGTGGGTAAGCAGCCAAGCTAGAACACCTGCTGCAGCCACTAAAACCAGTACAACCTGGTTTTAAAAAAACATTTTTATATCATCGCGATGAGGATCCATGGCCCCAGCATTAAGGAACCAACTGAACTTTTGTCCTAACTCTGGAGAGTGAATCTGTTGCCCATAGCAGTTAATAAACACCATGACACCAGAAGGTTCTTAGCTAGAATAAGGTCGCTATTCTCAAAGCTTCCCACATGTGATTTATGTTTCAAATTATTCTTGGGCTTTTCCGAAATGCACACTTGCAGAAGACATTTATTTAATTTATCTGATGGAAAGATATTTGAATCACTTTAAAAAGTTTATTTCACGTTTTTTACTGTGTAGTCATATTATTTTATTGTGTTTAATCTTGAATTGAGACCTCTGGTATTATTTATCTGGTTGGTTATTTGTGACTTTTCATCTTGACCCTTTCGCTGAGTATGACTGTGTTGGGGGGGGTCCAGAGTAAAAGCATGTCTGCATGGACGCTTGGTGAGTGGGCGCTGGGGATTCTTCCAGCAACGTGTTTTGACAAGACCCCCCTACAGGTGTACCTTCACGTTTTCCCACTGACCTCGGAATGAAGGCGAGACGTCTCTCTGGAAGACATTTAGTTTTCCCACGACAGCTGGCTTCCTGACTCGCGTGCCTTCAACCATAATGCAACCTCAGAATTCCATAATGTCATTGAGCTGGCTTTCGCTACATGCTCATCCACTACGATTTGTTTCACGAATGAAAACACTAGGTGTACCCCTTTGGACCTCCACCACTTTACTATGCAGAGCTTGAAGTCTGTTTTTTGTAAAAAAATCTCCTCCGCTGCTCAAACTCGCAAACTTCCCGCATGGAGATCCTCCACAGCAAATTAGGCTGACCAGTCCAATGGCAATGACGATTTTTCGACAACTTTAGCTTCTCAACAGTCTCCATCTAGAGCTATTATTATCATAACTACACGAGAATATGGATAAGTAATTGAACAGGGGCCCCACTACTTAGCTCATTTCAGAACAGCATGCGATTCACTGAAACAACTTGCGGGTTTGACACGCCTGGCCTCACAGGCGGGGATCAGGTTCATTTTCCACCTCGAATCCCCCAATAAGAATGATTAACTAGAGGTTTCGAGGAACTATGTCTATGTTCTACATTGATTCATAGGCGCTCGGCCAACCACGCATTAAATTATGCACTTGCTGTGCGATATGAATTTACAGGCATTAAGTTCCCAGCGCCAATTATAAGACTGAGCCGACATCTGGGTCCGACATAATATTGAGGCCGTACATCCTAATGGCGTTAGTACTCGAGCCCTCCATACAGATTTCTTTCAGCAGAAATGGAATGCCACACATAACTTAAGGTTCCATGGGTACGTCTTACTTTTTACTCATTCTAAGTTGTGAAAAGAGCAAGGAAAATTGGTGTCAGTCCAGGTGTTTTTGCTTCATAACGAACCGAACTGGAATTGTACATTCTGATATTCTTTCACTAGCAATCAGGCACACGGATTACAGAAACACAGGAAAAAGAAAACACCCTAACCACTCCCATTATCTCAACCTGTCTTTGATCGACGCCAAGCATTTAAAATATCACTACACAAGCAAGTAAGCTCTTTTGTGTTTCTGTAGCATTTAGCAAATAAAACTGCAAAATGTGGCATTCGTAGGTTAAAATACCTTTTGTTGTGAAAACTACTTCCAAACGTATAGGGAATTAAGTCGAAGAGAGTATGATACTGTCCTATATAAACGGTAAGATGTAAATAATTATATAACAAAATAAGTGTTTTCTATTTTAAATAATTAAAAATGATATGAAATAAGGAAAATGTACAATATTAAAGCTTTTTATTACGGCATTAAATGCTTGCTGTGTAACTGTCCCAGGTGTGCACATAGAGCCAGCGGCTGGAGCAGGTCTGAGGATGCCTAAGCCGCTGGTTGGGGAAAGCACCGGTCTGTTGTCCTCTTTATTCAGGCACCCACAAAGCCACGAGGGAAACGAAGATCAAAGGTCAAAAAGCATTCCCCTCCTTCTGGGAGATTCTCTTCTCTTTGTTTCAGGGCTCGTGGTTGTTGGAAGCATGGCGCTGTTGGGTGCCGGTGAACATTGCAGCCAGGTGCAGGTGGGGTCAAGATCAGGGTCGGGGTCATAAAGGCTTAGCAGCCTCTGGTGGTTCTAGCACATCGTCTGAGCTGTCTGGGCAACAGAACAAAACAGGATAAGGATTAAATGGCTGACGAGACTTGCCTGCATGCTTCTCTCCTAGGCAGCCGGTGTCTTTATATCTCCTCACTGCCTGTAGCTGCCCTTTAATCAGTGTGCAGGCAATCAAGAGTGGGTTCTGGCAGTAGTGCAGCTTGGACGTGGGGTGTCCCTCCTTGTGCCACTGTCCGTGATGCTGAACTTGCTGTGCCATACTATTATATGGATACTGAATTGCAGATCTGATATTTTTTTCTTGTTTTTAATTCATGCTGCTGAATGAATTCATTCAATACATATTAGATCATTCAGGTTTTAATATTGGAGAACTGACCCCAGTGATATATTACATAATACAGTACAGCAGCTAAGCAATCTGAAAATGCATTATTTTAAAGCTTGGACAGAGAAAGTTAACTTTCAACAGGGGGGCTATTGTCAGTTAAAGCACCTGAAATATTGATAAATATAATGATTCACTGATAACAGAAAAATGCTTATTTCATAACCATATCTCAAAAAAAAAATTTTAACTGAAAATGTGATGACCAAATACAAATTAAAACTAAATGTAAAAAATAAGCTATTCATTTTTAGTTTTCCAGACGTGTAGACATGTGTCAAGTAGACAATTTATAAAAATGTGATACAAAGTACAAGAGTTATAACAGGGTATGCTATTCAATGGAAAGCCGTTATAATGGAATCTTCCATTTCATTTTGGACAAATTGAAACATAAAATGGTTGTCAGAAAATGCTTTGCACTGAGATTATGAGGTGTTATTGAAAACAGCTTTGTATTATTTAATCAGTTAAATAAAATTACTTTAAACCACTCAGGGGATACAATAGTGTGTTTCTCCATCTGTACTGTGATATTGTAAAATTTTCATAAAATGGTAATTGGTATAATTACAGGAAGTCTTGAATCAGTGTACTCCGTATCAACAGGATAAATGACAAAACAACAAATTTGGTTGTTTCTAATGAAGCAGACTTTCTAATGAAAGTGACTTTTTTCGAAATATCAATATGTTAGTTTCCCACGAACCATGTAAAACAGCACTGATAAGTTTGGTCAAATAATTTAAATGGGACCAAAAACATACAATTTATAATATTACACTGTATGACTTAGCCTGAACTGTTGTGGAATTGTTGGTAAAAATCCATTGAAAAGGCTCTACCACTATAAACTGTGTACAGTATTCCTTTTCTGAATTTTCATACACACCCTTTTTTGGTGCTGAGAGAGGGAGATTCGTAGTTCGTTTGGACTGTGAATGGTCCCTACATCCCCTCTTTTGGTCTTAGGACGGGCTGAAGCCAGCAGTCCTGAGAACATAAAAAGTCCATCAAACTGTCCAAAATTTCAGGCTGGAATTAACAGGCTGATAACATCTGGGCAGTTTATTAGGCTGCACACATCTGGGCAGTTCAAACAATATTAGGCTAAATATCTGAGCAGTTTATGACAAAGCCAACTAATAAAAATGTACCACACATTACTAATAACACTGGGTTATTGTGCTGGGTTATTATTCCACACTAAGCACAGTTAAACCAATGCAACAAAAATAAAACAAAATTGGCACTAGTGACTTACTTGGAGTATCTACTACTCAATTAGACCATTGTTAGTCCATTGACTAGAGAGGAAGGACATCACTGGTCTTTACCTAAAGCAGTCAGTAAGATTTGTGAGTAGGCTGGTTTAGGAAAAAGACAACGGCCCTTTTGCACATCCCAGAATGGCAAAAGGTAAAAAAGTAAGCCCTACAAAGAACACATTAGCTATTTCCCATAACCGACATGGCGACTCGCAAGCTTCGGTTATAGGAAGGTGGCCAAGGCCTGTTTGTTCCATGTCAACTCAACTCAACACTTCTGGCCCCCCACAACTCCTGTCGAGTAGATTCAGCCTGTTTAATGATAGGCTCTCTAGACTCTGCACTTACAAAGATAGCTAGTTCGCTCCCCAGGCTGCATGCCAGGTGTACTTGTATGGGCTGTATGGTGGCAGCCATGGTGGCAGAAGTTTCTGGAACAACCATTTGCCAATTGCAGACACAGTCCTGGATAACCGCAGCTGTGGTAGTCAACTCACTAGTCACCTTGCAGACCTGCTGAGGTATAGCAATCAATCACGATGACTTTGATTAATGGTGTCGGCAATCAAATTGATGTTAAACAATACTGATCACACATTAAAGGAAATTAAATAGAACTGAATTAATAACACAGCAATGCTGCAACCACTACAATCATACGCCAGTAACATTTAGTTCAGTGGTACATATTAGCGTGGTGGCGTCCTGCAGCTGTTTCATTTCTAAAGAAATTAAATGCCAGGAGAATGCGTTAAAATGAATTAAAATATGATTGAAAGTCATCAGTCCTATTACTCACATGGGGCGGTATTTGTGTTGGTGCTGAGGGAGAAGTAGTTTGTTTGGACTGTTTCTGTGCATGGACCAGGGATAGGAAATTCCTTCCAATTAAGGAATGCTAGCTTTTGAAAAACATCCAATTCTATTGATATGTTGAATAACAATATGCAAATACATGATAATAATACTACCAATCCAGTGGGTAGTAATAGAGGGGTGTACAGAGTATACACAGCTATTTAAATCACGGTTGTCTATGGCAAACACTCACGTCTCGAGCGTTTACATAAATAGTGTTTGTCTCAGTTAAATATGAAATGCTTGTTGGATTATTTTTTGCAGGATATAAATCCTCCTTTTAATTGGTCTGAAACAGAGAGATTGATGGTGAACATTTACCCCAGTAGGCTCCACCCAGCCAGGGTCAGACGAGATGGGGAGAAAAGAACCAAAATAGCATGCTAAAAGTGGAATGACATTCTAAGGAAGGTAATCAGAGGGTAAACTTCAGAGAGGCCAATCGGACAGCAGAGGGCGGTGCCCAGATTCCTCCTATTACTCCTCACCAGGGACTCCCAACACAGAGAAGCGGGGGCCAGATGAGGGCAGCGTCGTGTCGGAAAGCTCAGCTGGGCGGAGATGCAGACGGTGGAGACAGAGAGAAGGAAGCTATTAGAGGAAACATATTGGAGGAGATGGGAACGATTGCACCCGTCTGGGTAGAAGGAGGGCTTGTGAGGTCGCTGGCCGAAGTCTTAAACGGGGCCATCGGAGGTTCGAGATGTGAGGGCAGGAAACCAGAGATCATCCTTTAAAAATGGACTTAAATGGACGTTTTAATATTTTTATTCGTTAGGGATTTATAAATCCTACTATTTTATAAATAGTAGAGAAGGCAACATTTTTAAACGGCTCACATAGGATCTAAAAGACCCAGGAATTCATATATATTTTATTAGTTTTTTTAAGCATAATAAATATGCAAGTGAAAGTTCTTATTGAAGCACGTCAGTTCTTAAAAACTAAATAAAAAGTTTCAATATAAACCAGATGTAATTACAATGACAGATTTTTATTATTTCATGAAAATAAAAAAGTATTTTGTCCATAAAAGTAAACCAGGGAGTCTTTTAGAGTTGTAATGTGTGTGTAAACTTATGTTAAAAGTGTGGTTTATTTCTTGATTTGGAGAAATTGCCAGGCCCACCTTTGCGTGCTCGCTCAAGATCCGGTGGAAGTTTTACTCTTGGGATAAATGTCTGGATTCTCTTGTTCAGACTGTGTCTGAGCATAAGATCTACTCCATGAGCCCTCTCATTTACGAAGCTAACTGTCACAGTTTGCCCTCACATTTTGTGTTCTGTCAACTTCTAGCCTTTGTCAAGTAATTATCCAATTAACATTCCACAGATCCGGTTTTGCTCACTTCCATTTTCATTTGCCCAGCACCTCCCCACTTGGTTTTCTGTTTTATATTTAAACCCTGCACTTCTCCTCAGTCGGGGCAAGTTCTTGTTTTTGTGTTTTGTTTTGGTTGGTTCTGTGTTCTGTTTTGTCATGTTTGTCAAGTTTGCTTAAACTTAGTTAATTAAAATCATGTTTATTATTTGAAGCTGCGCTTGGGTTTTTGCTTTGTTGCATCCGCACCATGTGACGCTAACCCCATCCGTGTCCTGACTGATGAAAAATAATTATCTTCCTATTAAAAGCATCAGTGTTTAATCGGCCGCAGCTGGCAGTGCTCCAAAATACCTTTATTAAAACATCTGCAGGAAAAATGGCACCATTATGAACTGCCTTCTGTAACGCAAAAAAAATACTGGCGACCTGACTAACGTTAAGGTAAACAGATGTGTTGGCCAAGCATCTGCTATGAGAAACCGATGTCCAGTTATGGAGTCCAACTCTCCCCATTGCATTGCCTGTTGAAGGTGTGAGGTGGTGGTGGCCAGTCAGGGCCAATCCCAGAATGAATCTGAGAAAGCAGATAAATAAAATCTTTGTGGTCTTCAAGTTTTATTTTATTTTACCTTTCTTATCAACTATATTTTGTAGTCAAGCGTGAATAGCTGGAAGCTGATTCAGAAATGTTAGCCAGGTGCCTGCTCGCTAAGAGTAGCGGTTTAAGCTACACTATATGAACAAAAGTATTGGGCCACACTCTTAATCATTGAATTCAGGTGTTTATACACAGGTGTATAAAATCAAGCACCTAGCCATGAAGTCTGCCTTTACAAACATTTGTGAAAGAATGGGTCATTCCAAACACCTCACTGAATTTGAGCGTGGTACTTGGATGCCACCGTTGCAACAAGTCAGTTCGTGAAATTTCTTCCCTCCAAGATTGATATTAAGTGGAAGCGTGGCATATGAAGTGGCAGACCACGTAAAGTTACAGAGCGGGGTCACCGAGTGCTGAGGCGCATAGTGTGTAAAAGTCGCCAATGCTCTGCTGACTCAATAACTGCAGAGTTCAAAACCTCCTCTGGCATTAACCTCAGCACAAAAACTGTGTGCCGGGAGCTTCATGGCATGGGTTTCCTTGGTCGAGCAGCTGTATGCAAGCCTTACATCACCAAGCACAATGCCAAGGGATGGATGGAGTGGTATAAAGCACGCCACCACTGGACTCTGGAGCAGTGGAAACGTGTTCTGTGGCAGTCTGATGGACGAGTCTGGGTTTGGCGAATGCCAGGAGAACGTTTCTTACCTGACTGCATTGTACCTACTGTAAAGTTTGGTGGAGGAGGGATAATGTTATGGGGCTGTTTTTCTGGGGTTGGCCTAGGCCCCTTAGTTTTACTGAAGGGAAATGTTAATGCCTCAGCTTACCTAGACATTTTGGAAAATTCTATGCTTCCAACTTTGTGGAAACAATTTTGGGAAGGCCCATTTCTGTTCCAGCATGGCTGTGCCCCAGTGCAATAAGCAAGGTCCATAAATGCATGGTTGGATGAGTTTGGTGTGGAAGAACTTGACTGGCCCGCACAGAGCCCTGACCTCAACCCTATCGAACACCTTTGGGATAAACTAGAATGGAGATTGCAAGCCAGGCCCTCTGGTCCAACATAGGTGTCTGACCTCACAAATGCTCTTCTGGAAGAATGGGCAAAATTTCCAACAGACTCACTCCAAAATTTTGTCGAAAGCCTTACATGAAGAGTTGAAGCTGATATAACAGCAAAGGGGGACCAACTCGGTATTAATGCCTATGGATTTAGATTGGGATGTCATAAAAGCTGATGTAGGTGTAATGTGTTGGTGTCCCAATACTTTTGTCCATATAGTGTATGTCAGCCAGGGGTCTGCTCGCTAAGAGTAGCCATTTTAGAAATGTTAGCCAGGTGCCTGCTTGTTAAGAGTAACTGTTGAGGCGATGATAGAAATACTCTCCAAATGATGACCCACCCACCAGCACCACTCCTTGTCCGCCCACCTGTCTCAAGGCTTAGGCTGTAAACATTCCTCCTGGTGCACTTCCACAAAAAATTAAATCGGGTATCACAGATTCTTGACACGTGCTGCTAAATGATTCGAATGGCTCCTGCCAACACCCATGGATATTATGTATCTTAATACTTTTCTGCACTTACTGATTTTTGGGATTGTTCCTTTCTCCTCTGAGCAACTCTTTATTCTCTGGTGCCTATTATTTGTTGTTAATAAGGCTTGAATTACTGTGTCTTTTTAATTTATTCCCTCCTCTGATGGAAGCACATTTAAAAGAAGAGGGAAGTTGGTATTAAATAACATGCGTTTCATATCCAGCCTGGGGATATTCATCCCTAAAGGCAGTATGTGAAGCACTGATGCCCTGTGAAGGCTGTTTAGTGCGTAATCCATCCAAGTGTTTGAGCTTAGCGGGACTGAACTTCTTATTGATTCCCCCCCATTCTCGTAAACTATGTCATTATTTTGGGCCACACAAATCATTGTTTACAATAGGCATGGTTCCAGTCATCACGTACAGGGTCCTGCCGATGTACTATCAACGAGAACACATGTACTGATTTAGAATCGGGTCTCCCTTCAAGACCACCTAGCCAGGCATTGCTTTCTGCATTCGTTTTCTGAGGGTTGTGAGGGGAGATCAGAACAGTTTGAAATTAAACGAGGACTGTCTTTGTTCCACATATTCTGACAGTCTCCCGGAAACCATCAATGCAAAGGTGGTGTTGGAGGAGAAACGTTGGTGGGCCCTAGCTGGTTTAAACACCCCACATTGAAATCAAAAACATATTCTATCACAGAGGCTGTTAGCGTCTATTAATGAACCAGAAAAAAACGCAAGCAGGAAAATTAATTGAACTAATCCTTTACTCCCATGCCAATGCTTGCTTGCTACATCGCTACATCGACGCACTTTTTCTGTGCCGCTACGCCGACGCACTTTTTCTGTGCCGCTATGTTGACGCACTTTTTTACTTTTATGTAGTTTTCAAGCATTTTTTTTACATTTTATTATTTTATTCATTAAAACTGCCCCTCAAATCAAAAAAGAACAATGCTCACCATTTTTTTCCTTTGTGTTCTGAATCTTTACAAATTACATAATCATTTGATGATCCTATTAGGTCACTCAAAATTGTTAATGTTGATTATTAAATAAAAATGATGATATTAATAGCAATACCCTTGCAAGAAATTGGCTCAGTGCTTCAATATTGTCTGACTTCAGAATGAATTATTAATAATGAAAATAAATAAAACTTAAGCTGTAAGTCAAGACATTTCTAAACATGCGTCATGTCAAACTTCTCTAATCCATTCTAAAAATAAACCCTCTCACCATGAGTTGATCCTTCTCATTTTCAGGGCTGGGGAAGAGATCTTCCATTACATATTTCCTGACATGAATTATTAACCAAGGTGTACAAACACAACTCAAAAACAACAGCTAGCGGTGGAGAGAAGAAAACATATCGGAAATTTTGTGATGTTGGGAAAAACTACGAAAAAGGCCTAGTTTATCGGAGTTAGCTGGAAGCGGGTTGATTTACACTGCAGGACGAAGGCTCGGGTTACAGCACAGAAATATAGATTTATCTGTGCTCTACGGTGGGATGCACTGACTGCGGAATGAGTTTAGCGCCACAACGCGGGGTGGGTTCCCGTGAAAATGAATTTTTGATGCCCGTGCTTGGAGCCTGTAATTGCAAGGGTGAATCGATAGTGGAAATGGTTAGTATGGCGTGTGGTTCTTCGGGCTGAAATTTAATCAGCATCATCTGGACAGCGATTCTGGGGATTGTCCATGTGTTATCTAGTACTCAGGCTGCATACGACCCTGTAAGCCATCTGGGGAATTGACCCTGACAAAAACCTATTTTCATATATTGTGTTCAAGCTCTAGAGATTTATTCTCTGTTAATTATTTTTTATGTTGATAAACTTAATTAGGAGACTTAACTTTGTCAAGGTAAAGGATGGGAGGTACACGGAAAGAGAACCAACTGAAGAGCAAACAGGAGCACAACAGCCAATCAACAACCAGTTATTCCATGCTCAATGGCGTTCTTGAGCTAACGTGCTAGTGTTGTACTAGTATAAAGGCATAATTACTACCGATAAATTCAATGTGAAATGAAACGTTGACATAATGTTGCTACAACATCAGCTTAACAATTGTTTAATCGGTTCATGCTTCACTGGGTAACAGAGAGGAGAGCTGGAAAGAGCCTTGTCCGCCCCGAGGGGGGGTTGTCACGGGGTTAGCAGCTTGCAGCTCTACACATGTCAATGCTGCTTGAGATTTGCTGAGATTCACGTTAATGCCCAGCGTTAACTCTGTATTGATCTCAGTACAAAGACAATTGTGGAGCCTGTAACGACGCAGTGGGTCCGAAAGCTTTACTGAAGAGATCCAAATTTCAATCTCCTTAACAAGGAACAGATATAACTAGTTTAGAATGAAGGAATGCAGGTTTTTCATGAAGCGCTGACCTCCTGTTGCTACATGGTGCCCCGAAGAAGTGACTACACTTTCCAGGAAACTCTGAGAAGGTTCCAGAAACATCAGGGAGCCAGATACTTTAATGTGATGTTCTTCTTCAAGTAATGTCAGGGCCCGAATGTACAACTATAAGCAATTAATTTGCTACATGACAACCTCATCAGGGCACATGTTCTCAATGTTTACTGCAAAGTTTTCCCCAGAAGAGAAACAATTTGCTACTGCTTCCTCGTGATGATTCTGACCTACCTTAATATGTGTCGTTTCTGCAGCAGATTGCTTCCGTGGGTTTAGAGGGGGCTTGGGGGTTAGCTAAGTTAGCAAAGCTAGAAGATATTTCCAGTCACCTAAATGAGCTCAACTCAGCGGATAGAAAAAGGCTTTTGAAGCTGAGGACAGAAAAGGGGCTATGATAAAGAAGTTGTCAGACTGGATAAGTCCAAGAATAATTAATTCCCCTGTCTGTTTTGTAAAGTACCTTAAATGCAGTTGCCCATAAATAGCACTGTCATGACAGTTCTTTCAGTCTCTGCACAATGAAGTCAGACTGACTTGCGGTCACATGTTCTACCAAGCTTCCGAGAGCAACTAGTTCAAAAGTTAGAAACAATTTTAAGCTATTCTGCCGTGAAGGTAAATTGTGTTCTCTCGTTTCCCAAGATCAAAGCACGGGGGGAAAGGCCAAACGGAGGCCCAATTTTTCCCAAAAACATTGTCTCTCAAAGGGTTATGTCCAGGTTATTTTCAAACAGCGTTAGCAATTACGACCTTGAAGGTAAAGTGAGGTGTCTGGATATATCATAATTGCTAGCTTAAACTAATGCTACGTGGCAATAAACATCTACCGGTAAACAATATTTAAACCTAACAAAATAATTTTTCATAAGAAATTACTGCAGGCACCCATAATGAACTGAAGTTGTGGAGCGGTCAGTGACAATAGTAAAATAGATTTTGTTTATTATAATAATAATAGTAGACTCAGTGTGTTTATATCTCCATATGGCTTTCTAAAAGAGATACAGTGCATTGCAAAGACTCGGCCCCTCAGCTTAGTCGTGTACACTGGCACGCATATTTATGGTAGTCAAGGGTAAATACAATATTTATTACAAACTAAGCTAGCATGGAACTTGCAATATTGTCAGCATCTGAGAGTACCAGCAACTGAGATGGCACTTTCCCCCTCCAGCTAAAGCGACCGCTCTGCTGCTGTGGCGGCTGACACCAGCGGGCTAAAGGGGGGAAACTCTTTAAACACCAGTCGCTCCACATTCATGTTCTGGGATCAGTTGTGACTGGAACTGTGGAATCCAGCAGGGGGACTTTGACAGATCTGAAGTTGGGGGGTTGCCAGCAGACTGCCAACCAAAGCGTAGAGCAGGAGAAGCCAACACAAAAGTTTTATTTCTTTCTTAACCAGGTTTTTTTTTTTCACCATTCTGCCTTGTCCATTAAGACGCTGGGGCATGAGTAAGTTTTCTTCTGGATCAATAAAACTAATTGCCAAACCAGCTGTTTAGGCGCATTACTCTTTTCATTGCATACGTTCCTGCTGGCTTTAATGTTTGCTTAAATATAGGCATAGAAATAAGCAGCTCGTCGAGGCCCTCAGTGTCTGGGAATGGGACCATGGAAAATGCTGATAGATACTCAGTGAAGCAAATTACAAACAACTGGTTCCAACAAAGTGGCCCTGTCATTATTCTGCATTAAAAATTAGCCACAAGGAGATGGATTATGTAGGCACAAACCTGATGTAGCAGTTGAGGTGTTTTATTTGAAACCATCTTGTTGTTGGTTCAAATCCCAGCACCGCACAGCAAGGTGGTTAACCAGCCGCACGATTGGATGAAGTTGCGGACTCATTAAGTCACTCTTGCCCCTGAGGATGGGAACATTAATTAGACTAAAGCAAACACATTCATCTCCTTTCAGCTCCATCCACAAATCAGTGCTTGCAAACATCTCTGCATCTCCTGAACAGGGAATATGTAAACTCCGTCAGACAGAAAAGATTCAATCCCTCATAAAGAGAATAAATTTGCTCTGATCTCCTTCATGCCAAACAATGATAATAAGTTATGGCTAAATCATTGCACAAAATCTGAGAATGTAAAGCCTTTACTTTACTTCACTTCACTTGGGGAGACCGATTTTGGGTGTTCTTGTAAATAATGTGAAAATGTGTTTTTCATACGTATAGGGTACAGAATCTCATCCTTTTATACTGATGATGTGCCAAAACAGTTTGTTACATGCAAGACAAACTCCTAAAGAGCTAATTAAACATCTGTTCTGATAATTGCTTTCTTATCACACCAGGTTAAAGGGGACCCGTCCTTATGATGGCTCTGTGTTTTGCAATTAAGACAGTCGGGATATGAGTGCGTGGTTAGATATTGCTTCAATTAACCTAAACAGTGATCTGAAAATAATTCTAATCTGGAACTATAAGGTAGTAATAAAACGGGGGGCTCGTAATGTTGAAAAGCAGGCAGGCAAATGAAAACTGTTAACAGGAAGCCGAATAAGACAGCATTGAGAATTGTTGTCTTTTTCTTGGCTCAACACAAACGTCGGCAGTAAACACATAACTGCGGAGCTTTGAGGCGGTAAGTGCTGCAGCTGGAGAAGGCATTCACGAGTCAAGTCTGAGAGGAAGGTGTGAACATGCGGAGGAGATGGTGACATCTGTGGATATGAAGGAAACTAAATCTGTTTGTGCGCCGTCCGCTCAGTCGAAAGCTAAAGAAGAGAGGCAGACAGAAGATTGCCCACAACACCAAGGAAGCGGCGAGCCACGCCTCCACCGGTGAACAGGCCAGAATAAATTACTGCCTTACATGCAATGCCAGAGATTGGGGACACTTCAAAGCCGGGTTAAAAAATGTAATAATAGTTTTTTCTCCTAGCTTATTGATAGCGGGACAGTCCTTTGACGTGTGGGAATGAGTCATTTACAATGCTGTCACGCGCCTGGGGAAAGCGAAACGTGGGCTAATTGGTTTCTCTTTCTTTTTACCTGAGACTGGGGCCATTCTGTGTATCTCTCCCGGTCTTCAGTAACAGGGGCTGCCCTTGAAAAGGAAGTGAGCTGGCTGGGACCAAGGTGTAGATTCCAGCAGTGCAGTTTTGGTACGTTCTCAGCAACGTTTCCGGTAGTAAATCTTTTTGTTGTTACAATTTGATTAGGATTTAGTATTTTGGGGAGTTTTCCTTTCGTGTGTGCCCTTAGAGGGTGTTCATTGTCTTGCTGGCAGGAAGACGAGCAGGGCCGCGGTCGGGAGGAGGTCGGAGTGACGGCGAGTGAGGATCCGCGACCATTGCTCCCCAATGGTTTTTTGGCTTTTATGTCATGTGTCCTGTGTGTCAGCTGCCTTATTTTGATTCATTTTTTTTGTTCTTTATTTTCACTGAGTGTGATTACTGCCCCTCTTTGTTATTGTAGCCAGGTGTGGGCCTGTGGCCCGGGCATTGAGAGGGCTACAGTGGGAGGGGAATGGCAAGGCAGCATCACGGTGACCTGCCCTCCTTGTTGGGATGTTGTGCTGGGTGTTTGCAGTGTAGCTTGGGCAGTGTAGGCGGGTGGAGCTGGATTGCCATCGTGGGTGGAGGAGGGTTACTATCTCTGTGGGTGGAGTGATTTATAGACAACGTAGCTATACACACTAGTCTTATTTAATGGTTATTGTCACTTGTGTAATAAAGTGCCTTTTTACAATCAGTCTTTGGCTGTTCTATTGGGTTGGTGGGTGGATCCAAATCCGCGGTAGCCACTGGGCAAAAATGTCTGAAAATGACATTTAATAGTTGCACTTTATTTAATCCAGTCCAGCAACTTAGTTTGAACTACCTGGGTTCATTGTCATGTGATTTTGTTTTCATGCCACTTTCTCCAGATTTAATAAATACCTCTTTTAAACCCATATTTACAATATATCTGACAAATACATAAAAATGTTCTTATATTGTCCAGTAGTTATCAATTGTACCAACAATGTTATTATTATTTTTTTTATAACCTAAATCCAGTTTATTCAAAATTTGAGTATTTAACGGCTCGCATAAATGGCAATTTCTGAATTTTATTTCTGCTTACAGTTCCAGATTCACACACATTCAAATCACACTCAATTCATTGAATTCTATTCAAGGAAAATATTGGCCTATGGATTTCACATATTTAACTTAAATCCTAAATCTATATTTAATTTATATACTAAATCCAGAGTTGTGAATTATTTATTTCATTTGTATACTAAATCCAGAGTTGTAAATTGTATATTTAATGTATATACTAAATTCAGAGTTCTAAATTAAATATTTGATTTATATCCTAAATCTGGAGTTTCTTGTGCTATTTGGAAACACCCACACTGCAAGAAATGTCCTGGAACATCCCTGAGCGGTCAATTATCAGACTGACTGTCCTGCAGCCCCACATCCTACACTAGGATTTTCTTGCCGTCCGCAATTGCTAATTTATACCTCTGAGCATTTTTTCGCAGACTTGGTTGCAAATTATCCACATGAAAAAAGAGAGATAAAGCCTAACATTACAGCTGGTTACTTTCTATAAGGTTCCATAGCATGGACCACATGGTTTAATACTTCCTTTTCTGTATGAAACTAACCGCGTTATACAATCTATAATCTACCATACTGGTGATTACTTGAATTATCACTATGGGCTGAGTGGAAGTGTTACTACATGGCCACATCCTGCATGAAATATTAGCCTTAATGTTGCGACGAACCAGTTAATCAGTAGCTCAGCTCCAAGGTACAACACCTTCAATGTTAAAAATTAAAGTACATTTTATATCGTCCCAAATTTGACTTTTGGTTAAAAGAAGTTTTAACTGAAACGAACATTTTATTTAACTGAAACGACTTATTTTGCTGCTAGTTTTACTAGATTAGACTGTTTTTTTACGTAATATTCCCCCCGGTATTATCTCTAAATGTGATGATATATTAAATGTTTTACGTGCCATTAAAGAAACATACATTTTTTATTAGCCCCCCGGCAAGAATAAAAGTAGGCGCCTGTGATTGAGACTGCAGTTGTCACCGGAGTTCGAGGAGCTC